>RDPX01000495.1:329908-359737 GCA_003991215.1 Morbakka virulenta | reverse complement strand
ATGTAGTTTAACGTCATACCCAGGAAGGAAGCTTCTTGTACGGATGTTAGAAAGAGTTTATAAAGTTGAAAAGGCTTGCGATCAAAATAAACTTGCATTTACTTCAGATTTAAGACTTCATGGATTTTTCTAGGCGAAGGGAGGAAAGATAATTCGCATTCGGGAAAAGTATTGTAGTAATTTGACTGGTATTTTATTGCGTTTGAAATGGTTTTACACAATTAGTTTGATAAAGGGATTTAAATATACAGAAATGTTGGGGTTTTTTGTAGAAAATAGACAATTATTAAGAACACAACCTAAAAGACCTTTTATTATATTTTTCCTGATGGACCTTAATTAGTTTTGAATTTGTAGTTCTCATTGACTAACTAATATTTCCCCGTCGTCTTCACAATTTGAAAAGCAATCGTGTGTAAAGGCTGTAAAGGCAGTTTTCCAGGCATGGTTGTTCTCAAGGGTGTTTTTGTCTTTTGTAACACGTTACAAGTGAGAGAGACTATGACCTGCATCAGGGTTTGATATATGGAAATCATAGTCATAGACAAACAAAGGGTTGACATTTTCCCCTCATTATATATATATATGCGTATGATCAACAAAAAAAAAGAAGCTAAATATCTAAGACATTGTCATTGAGCCACAAACGGAAGTCCTCATCAACAGTTTTGATATCACCTCGAATACCTATCAGTTGGCAAATCAATACGTGTTGATGGGATTTCATTTCACCACAACGACAAAATGGATTGTCCCTTAGACGAATTCTATGCATGAAATCGGCATATCGTCCATATCTAGATCGTAATCGATTTAAGAGCACCCATTGTTCACGCTTCAGGTCATGTCCTGGAGGTTTCACCGTAGGTTCAGGAATAAATTAGGAAAGCTGGTTGTCTGAATTACTCCATCGCTGTTTTCACACATTAGCAGCCCAAGATTTGACAGATGCTGTATGGTTTATGGTGGAAGCTAAAAGGTGCATGCGATTTTTTTCATGCATGCATCTCTTTTTCAGAGTATTACTTTTCTTGACAAATTAGAGGAAGCTGATCCATTTTGGCGACCCTTGGTGGGAGCTTTTAAAACGCTAAAGGGCGACTTCCTTTGACATAGATTTTAGTTTCTTTAATAACGTCTAACTTATTAATATATACATTGTTGCTGAAATGCCAGTTTATGATGTGTCAATTTATTTAAGACATTCATTTTGTATGATTGTTTCTATGGACAGGTGTTGTGACTATATTGTTATGAGACAAGTGATTCCCCTATTACTTACGAATACAAGATCTTGTAATTGCAAAGCAAGACAGCGTTATTCACTTTTTAGTAATTGAAATGTTGAATGATCTTGTTTTTTTAGGGCTAAGCTTTTATTTCAAGATTAATTCAGTGCCAATATTTTTAAAGGGATCAAATTGGATACCTGCAGGTAATAGTTACTTTTTCTGTGAAAGTTATACATAGTATTTGATACGCAACGTTTGCTTTGTAATCTTTTTCAAGGAATAGGAACAGTACCAAATGTATTTTTATAGTGAATATACATCAGCATATGTTATCTTTTAATTTCCGTAACCAGCACTCAAGATCTTTTATAAAACAGGACAACTTTCTTTATTTGTTGGGTGTCGCAGAAAACTAGCACCCAGTAATATTTTACAAGAAGCATTTCAAATGCCCACAAGGTAAGATTATTACCTACATAATAATCTTTTCGTAGTACAATGGAGTAATCACTTATGACCTCAAAATCTGTGACAAACAAACATATTGGTTGCCAAGTCCTTGAGGAGAATGGATCATAGGTATTGTTTATTTGGCAGAGAATATCACCCTTTGTCGTAGAATTTCTACTGCAAAGTAAATAAACACAAAATTTTGACGATTATATACAAACCTTTTAAAAAATAAGTATACCATAAATTTTGTTGTGGACCAATATTCTATAAAGTTTTCGAGTGTTTACCAAGATTCATCCAAATTTATCCTGTCCGTTCAAATCATTGAAGAACCAGGAGACCCTTATCTATTGAAGTTTTTAAAATGGCGATTTTACTTGAAAATTTACCTTCACTAACTGGAAATTTGGAATTCTTTGTTAATTAAAATTTATTGCTGACCTCGAAAACTCTTATTTCATTTCTGACGTTTGGTCTATACTATATAAAGGACATTTTTGGTTTTTCAGCCAAACTTAAAAAACATTTTGGATCATTTTTACCATAGTACAATAAAAGTTACCCTTTCACGCTGAACTTTTTAACCTCGGCCTAATTTTACTGTGACGCCGCTGACAATGACTTAATATTTACTCCTTTTAAAATGCGAGCACGCTATCTGCATGTACTCTACATGCTAAGGGCTTGTTTCCATAGAGCTGCAATTTCCGCTGTAGCGGAAAATGCGCGTGAGCTTTTTCCGCCTGAGCCTCAAGCCATGTCCACACAGCGTATTTTTTTCTTGGCACGTTTTCATGTGAACAAACATGGCAGCTATAAACAAGAGGTTTCTCTTGCTTCAAAAGCAAAAATTTATTTTAACATTGCTTGTATTATTGTGTCGTAAATAAAGACGCCCTCAGAATGGAATTCAAAGACAAAAGAAATTCTGGGTGAGAAAGCTATTTCAAGAGAGAAGAAATAAAGGCTTATTTTAGGTTTTAGTACAGGATTTAATGCTGTTTGACAATGGATATTTCTTCAAAGCCTTGAAAATGCTACCTAGGGGATTCGAAGAACTTCTTTCGTGGGTTGCTCCTTTTATTTCGAAATCATCTAGAATTCGCGATGTTACAGGACCAAGTGAAAGGCTTTGTATAACATTATGGTACCTATCAAGTGGCGATACACAAGTTTTGTTGTTGTTGATAATGTACGATACCAGAANTGTCGTAAATAAAGACGCCCTCAGAATGGAATTCAAAGACAAAAGAAATTCTGGGTGAGAAAGCTATTTCAAGAGAGAAGAAATAAAGGCTTATTTTAGGTTTTAGTACAGGATTTAATGCTGTTTGACAATGGATATTTCTTCAAAGCCTTGAAAATGCTACCTAGGGGATTCGAAGAACTTCTTTCGTGGGTTGCTCCTTTTATTTCGAAATCATCTAGAATTCGCGATGTTACAGGACCAAGTGAAAGGCTTTGTATAACATTATGGTACCTATCAAGTGGCGATACACAAGTTTTGTTGTTGTTGATAATGTACGATACCAGAACTGGTAGATGAAATGACCGAGGTATCTATCGTTATTATTTTTCGGTTGATGTTTCTGTTCTGCTTTCTTTTGTTCCTTTAAGAATCTTTGATAAATTTCCTCATTATAATTGATTTCCTCGTTTTCTTCATCCTCGTCAAAACCTGTCACGACATACCCCTATTCGCCGCCATTTTGTTATCTGGAAATATTATGTTTTTTGATGACCGTGCAAAAATGTTAATACAATACAAAATTACGTAATGTCTCAAATACTGAACTATCATTGGTTCTTAAACTCAGGCGGAAAAAAATACGTTCAAAAAGTAGAATTAGTTCTACTTTTTTTAAATGCTCACCAGCAGCTCGTGAGCATTAAAAATCGCCTGTCCAGCGGTATTTTTAACGCAATGCATATGCGCAGTAAAAAAGTTCGTGAGCATTTTCCGCTATAGCGGAAAATGCAGCTCTATGGAACAAGCCTTAATACATGCAAGTAAACAAAAAGAATTCTTGTCAAAATGAATGACTTTTAATTGATACTTCTTGTTTATTTTGTATGAAATATTATGTCAGTGTGGATGAGTATAAATCCTGGCTCTTTTTAATTATACGTTTGTTGGCATGTCTTAGGTATGCATCATAAAGTTACAGTTTTAAATTGGTTCTTTGTTTATTTAGGTTAGACTGAAATATTAAATTAGTGTTTACAACTCCCTGTGCTCTGATCCCCTTCTGCAATACATTTAAATGCTAAAGGACATAGTTCTTTGTTTGGATAACCAAAGGTCCTTAAGTTTAAAGCGTGTTTAGATTCAGAGGTTCCTTCTTACTTTACTTTGTACAGTTTTTATTTCGTAGAGGCTTGATTTAAGCCTGGAGGTATAAGCAGAGGCTCACAAATATGGGCATTTTTGTATTTACTTGCACGGTTTTTCAGATTCTTGTTATCTAGAAAGCGGGGTTGTCACGGCTGAATTTGAATGGCTTTTGTAAACATTAAACATTGACTTCAGTGTTGAATCTGTTAGTATACGAATCTGATTCAAAGGAGCCTGCAGCAAAAGACAATTTTTCAAACGATGACACATACATTCACACAAACACGCACACACGATCACACACATATACGTGTGAATGTTTGTGTGCGTTTCTGTCAATACACATAACTGATCTCGATTAATAACCTTGCCTCAATACACACGACAAGGTGACTTCTTGATATGGGAAGGTTTCTGGCTGAACCCAAATAAGCAAGTACATCCTTCGAAAACGTAGTGGGTTTTTTTTGCCCTGTAAGTAGTGTTCTTTTCCAAAATTGGTTTCAAAAATAGGCACAGTCAATCTTAAGTATTAAAGATTGGATGGTATCAAACTTGCCTCTTCAATACTCCGGCTATAACATCGACTTGGATTAGACCCCATTCCCATTTCATTCGATTGCTTTTAAAGTCTGCGCAGAAAACATTAATCTTGATTTATTGACACTTTAAAAAATAAAACATTTAACAATTTTTTATTTTGAATTACCTTTTGGAGGTTATGTTTCACCACATCAAGGTAATGAATTTGTAACAAAGTGGCACTTTATGATACTTGCTTGCGATTTCCCACTGATATTTTAACTTTGACACCACCGTATTCTTCATGAAAATAAAATCTCGTAATGATTTTAGGAATTTCAAAATCATTTCAATTATGATTATTTTTATCTAAAGTCCTGACATCTGTTGACGTTTAACTTTGACACCACCGTATTCTTTACTTACTTTCTTTTTTACTTTGAGTCATCCGTTGTGCTTGAACTCGGGTGAAGCCAGAACAAAGTTCTTTCTCCAGAAATGTCTGTCTTTCATTGCATTGATCAGATCATCAGAGTAAAGCTGTGTATCTTCTTCAGTGACTTGTTTCAGGTTGGTTCGGGGGCGACCAATTCTTCTCTTCCCTTCTGGTTGCCAAAGCAGTAGCTTGCTAGCTGGTTCGCTTCCTATGATCACATCGCTTCGCTCACACTCTTACGAATTACTTGTGAAACCGCTGGGAGTGGTCCACAAAGTTGTGTGTTCGGAATATGGTCCTTCCACGAAATATTGTAGATGGTTCGCAACATGTTAGTATATGTGCCATCTAATTTTGCCTTTCTGACCTTGTTTAATGCCCATGACTAAGAGCCATAGACAAGTATGGACTCGACACAAGCTTTAAACACCTTAGTCTTGGTTGACGTTTTGATTGTAGCCTTCCATGCTCTTTTTTTTCCATACCATATTCTTCAAGAAAACAAACTCTCGTAATGATTTTAAGAATTATAAAATCATTTCAATTATGATTATTTTTATCTAAAGTCCTCACATCTGTTGACATGGGCACAATTAATGACGCTACCTTGGATAACTTTTTCTTGTGATTTAATGAAAATGGATTGTCATTGGAGTATCTATTCCGTTAGTCAATCTCTACATCAGGTATGCCAATTATGTTTCAGGTGTAGATAACTATAAAGAAGAGATCTATTTTACGTGAAACATTTTATGAGTAAAACGCTTAAAAATGTGTCGTGCCATACATAACGTTGAACTTATAATTTAGGTTCACATCATTTAGAAAATGCACTGACGGTGTTAACAGTGGCTAGGGAAGATCAATGGAAATGTTGCAGTTACGAAAGTGCAAAAGCAATATTCTACTCGTGTATATTTAAGTCCTACTTCTCACCTAAAAATCCAACGCTTCTTCAATTAACACTACTCTTGGTTTGTAATTCTGTGTTCGTTGTAATTCCAACTATGTTAGGGAAACTGTACACGCCACTTGGAAAACTGTATTGGGGAACACTTGGGGTTAAAAGACGCATCAAGGCGTTTGTTCACCTCACTTTATTTTGGTTTGGCTTCAATGTCAGCTACTCCGAGATAAACCACTAAATCCGCAGCCGAAGTTGCTCCATTTGAGCTGCTCCATTGACATCCTTGAGGAGATGGTATATATATATATATATATATATATATATATCGGATATCTGAGATGTAATACATAGAAGCTATTTAACACCGAATTTCAAACACCTATGAAATGGAAATCGAAAAGTAAACATGTGTTATGGTAATAAAAGGATCGAGAACAATAAATTAGTGCAAACAACTGTTTTCGCATCTGATTCAAAACAAACAATACTTTGTTGATGACACATTGTAACAGATGTTTATTTAAAATATAGAAGAGGCGATATCTGACTGTACTCATAAAATGGTACACCCTTTTGTAGGCACAATAGCACCAGGAGAGACTAAACTTTGTGTGATAAGAATATTTTTCACACTGTGAAACTCTGCACGCATGTAATATCAACTAAACAAAGAGGGTTCACACAAAACTAGACTAGAGCCATTGCACAGCAAAGACTTGTTAGATTTCACCCACATTATTATGTTTTTAACTGTCTCACAGTGTCCAAACTAGTTTTAAAGATTCAAATTTGAATTTTGCAGCTGATGTGAGTACACAAGACTCTAAATCTTGATAATTCATCATTACTTGATTTGTAATAAAAATTTGCTGTATTTAAAAATGTATCATATTAAATTGAGAATAGTTGTAGTACATCTGAGCTCTTTTTACTCTCATGCATTTGTCTAGATGCCTTCAAAGATAATGTAACTGAAGACAAAGTTCGAAATATTTTACAGTCTGCTTTTGATGCCAATATGAATGTATTACGTGTTTGGGGTGGTGGAATATATGAAGATGACTATTTTTATTCCATAGCAGATAAAATGGGGTAAGTAGATTTAATGATTCTTTTGAAGGATTTGAATCGGGTTTTTATAGGCCATGACCTTTTTTTACTTGACCATATTATCATTCGCAAAGATCGATCTTCTGGCACAGGAGGAGTTTCTGTTACATAAATAATGATCTGAACTGGAAAAGGAGAAAAAATCTTGAAACTGAGGAAATCGAATCAATTTGTTTTGAGTTGAAGCCTGAAAAATCGTTCCGTGATGTGTAGTGATGTGCAGTGCCCCAAGATGATTATCTTGGGACACTATACATCACCTTACTACACATGACTGTACCCAACCTTTAAAGAAGCATTAAATACCTTAATGTCAGTTTCACGTACTGAGGAGAAAGACTTGATAATCTCTGGCGATTGATATTGTGATTATCTAAATTCAAAATATCATAAAGTCGTTTAAGATATTTGTCTTTCTTATGGCTTTGAACAAATCATCCAATTACCCACTAGAATAATCGTGAATACACGTAAGTTAACGAACATTATATTAACGACATACAAAAACAATTTAGCTGAGAACATTGTCACATCTCCATCATTAAGTGATCATGGGCGAATTAACATTCTACATATATACATACGTAAACAAACAAACGAAAATAATATTGTTCTTCTGCTACCATTTACAGTGCACGATGGAAATCCAGAGCGAATATACAAAGTAAAAGAGAAAACTCAAACCATGCGTTTAGAACTTAAAGTTTCATGTCTTACAATACTTGACCATGCAACTGTGCACTTTAAACTTCCCAAATATGGTATAAAAGGTAAAGAATTGGACTTACTGACTACCTATTTGGAAGACAACTTGTTCAATGCACTGATTCGTCCGATTTAGTGATCTCTAGTTAATAACCTGGGAAAGACTTCCAACCAACAGGTATGCCTCAACTTGCTCTTTCTTTTGCACATCAGCGATATTTTGTTTACAATAGAAAATGCTGAAATTCTACTCAACGATATGTTGGTGTACTTTAATGACAAAATTGTTGACCATATAAGTGACGTTTTAAACTCCGATTTCGATATTGTCTTAAATTAGTCTCGTGAAAAAAACCCTGATTATTAACCTGAAACCTGGAAAAACCAAAAATGTCCTTTATATAGTATAGACCAAAAAATGAAAAAAGTCAACGATTTTTTAATTACAGATGATTGTACTCAAATCAACTCTGTTGATCAGTTTAAATACCTTGGAACTGCCCACACCAGAGCATTGCCATTTAAAATTCATGGTGTTAAAGTTTTTGAGAAAGCCCCACCCCACTCTCTCTCTGTCTCTCTCTTTGTCTCTCTCTGTCTCTCTCTCTGTCTCTCTCTCTCTCTCTCTCTCTCTCTCTCTCTCTCTCTCTCTCTCTCTCTCTCCCTCTCTCTCTCTCTCTCTCTCTCTCCCTCTCTTGCTCTCTCTCTCTCTCTCTCTCTCTCTCTCTCTCTCTCTCTCTCTCTCTCTCTCTCTCTCTCTCTCTCTCTCTCTCTCTCTCTCTCTCTCTCTCTCTCTCTCTCTCTCTCTCTCTCTCTCTCTCTCTCTCTCTTTCTTTCTTTCTCTCAAGTGCTATGTCAATTGACGTTGGCGACCGTGAAAACATGCCAGATTGTCCTCTTCTTTGCCATACGCAGAAACTCGATCGTCTTCACTCCGGCCCAGGCTGCAATACTCTAAAAATGTTGTTCTTTTCTGTCTCCTATCTCTCTTTCCTGTGAGAAATAAATTCTCCAAACCTTCCTTCCTCATACAATGGCTAAAAAACTCCAGCTGCAGCTTTCTCACTGCATTTAAAATAACTCTTTGTCTACCTGCTCTCTCCAAAACTGCTGTTAGTGGTGTGACTTGTCCATGGAATTCTCATCATTCGCCTGAGGAGCCACATCTCTGTTGCTTGCAAACGATTTTCCATTTCCTTGAATAATGTCCAGAAGGAAAGCCCTATCAAGGGTTACAATATAGTCGTGCATCAGAAAAGAGGTCTTTCCTTTCTTACCTGAGAAATTTTACAAATCGATGATTTAACATTTATCACTGCCCAACAAAAACAGAATTTTGACTTCATCTGGTATGTGTGAAAGATATAAGACTATCCAAAGTCGTCAACTTCAAATTATTTACAGGAAAAATCTTCTTCTTGTTCTTCGGCCTTCATTCAACGTCTGTCATGTCAGCCGTTCGACACCTTTTTCTCCACTTGATTCGGTCTTTCCAATCTCCTTCTCTCGCTCCCACTTCTTTCATGTCTCATTCTAGGAAGGCCCTCAGCCTAAGCTTTTTTCGTCCTCTTCTCTTCCTTCCTGTCACTGGTGTCTGCCTTATTGCCTTCAAAATATTGTCATTTTCTCTCCTCCTTTCCTGTCCATGCCATCTTAACATTGCTTCTCTTGCTCTCTCTGTTATGTTTCACTGTTACTCTAATTCCAAATCCCCCTGCCGCGGATTAAAGGTGAAGATGGAATAGCAGGACCATCGGATCCCCACCAAAAGCTAGTACCAGTGTGCAATTCGGGAATGGCTTTAGACTGCTGGAGGCAGACCATCCTGAAGGTTTGTTGTTGTTAGACCTTGCCTGTCGGACTATAAAAACAAGGCGCTTAGGAATTATATACAGGAAAAATGCCAAAAGCAAATATTTGCCCAAATTGAAGAGCTCAGTGTAGAATGACTTACTTATAATGTACACAAAATCATACAACAAAATGGATTTGCTATTTATGACAACTATTTGACTCAACCACCAATTCACTACAATTGAAAATAAAAAACCGGCCAGTTATCAAAAGTGAGAAGAGAGGATGGACGGAAAAGGTTCGCATTTATCAGCGCTTTACTTTTAGACTCACTGGAAAAAGATATTTCAAACAATATTTTTGTTCCTTCAGAGAATAAAATTTAAAGAATTTTTTTAGAACCTAATATTTATTTTTGCCTTCTGGTTATCAGGAAAATACTATTTCTAGTTTTAATTATCCCCTTTTTTTAATTACTCCTTACTCTATTTTTTACCTTTCGTTTTGTGTTTCTTGATATATCACACAGTTATTTCTGCTGTGTTTGAAGGTTTCAGGTCGTCCCTTTGCTAGAGTGTTTTTAATAGAAATTAAATGTACATACATTTTAAGACACTTTAGAAAATTTTCTTAACGGTGGGAGATATTATGACAGGAGCAGGAAATAGAACTTGGAAAAAAGTTTAAAGCCTTAGGATATACAGTGAAGTAGGAGTAGTCAGTGGCATTTTCAAAGGCTAACGAGTTCTGTATTTTTCTTTTTTCATGTGAAGGCCATCGTTAACCATTGTGTTACCAGACAGACAGCTTGAAGTTATTTTTTAATTGTTTGTGCAAAATCTTGTAAAAAAATGTCTGACACGGATCGATGGATGACTGGATGGATGAATAGATCGATGGGTCGATGGATCGATTGATTGATTGGTCGATGGATCGATTGATCGATCGAGGCTTGAAGCTTCTTGAGGTATTTCAAAAGGTTCTGGAAAGGGTACTTGAGGTTTTGATCAGATCTCAAGTATCAATTGATAGCATGCAGTTCGGCTTCATGTCAGGCAGAGGAACCACTGACGCAACCTTCATTCTATGGCAGCTCCAAGAGAAGTATGTTGGAAAGCGCAAAGACCTCTTCTTCGCCTTTGTCGATCTTGAAAAGGCTTTTGATTGGATTCCCGGGAAGGGTCTTTGGTGGTAGATGCGCAAACTAGGGGTTGATGAATGGATAGTACAAATTGTCCAGGCCATGTATAGCACTCCGAGATCTTGTTTTAGGATAAATGGCAAATTTAGTGAAGACTTTGTGGTAGGTGTTGGCGTTCATCAAGGATCCGTTTTCAGCCCCCTCTTTTTCATAATTGTTATGGAGCCCCTCTCACAAGAGTTTCGCACTAGTTGTCCATGGGAGCTCCTATATGCAGACGACCTTGTTATCATTGCCGATTCGTCAGAAGAACTCCTTAGAAAGCTTGCGGTTTGGAAGGTGAACTTAGAATTAAATGGTTTGCGTGTGAACATGAAGAAGACGGAAGTTCTCCACTGTAAGTATGGCTGCAATGATCGCCGGAAGACAGGAAAGTGGCCTTGTGGGATATGCAAAAAAGGTGTTGGCAGCAACTCTATATACTGCTCCACTGGTGTACACTGGGTCCATAAGAGGTGCTCTGGCATCAGGTAGACTAAGAGAGGATATTACTACCTGCAGTAGTAATCAGAACCCGCCACTACCTCCAAAAAACATCATGCTCGATGGTGTAGCCTTAGAAACAGTTCCTACCTTCTGTTATCTTGGCGACATGGTTGGAGATAATGGAGGATGCACAGACGCAGTGACAGGAAGAATACAGTCTGCATAGAAAAAGTTCAGAGAGCTTCTTCCTATCTTGTCCAATAATGTTCACGGTGTTATGCTCCATGCGTGTGAAACGTGGCCAGTAGCAGTAGATGAAACACGCAGATTAAACAGGAACGATAACGCCATGGTAAGATGGATTTGTGCAACAAAACTAATGGACAAAGTTACCATGACAGACTTACGATCTCGCCTTGGTATTCCATCTCTGGAAGATGTCCTAAGACGTGAACGACTGAGATGCTATGGTAAAGAATAAACCCAGAGTCATGGCCACACAGAATACTGACTTTTGAAGTGAACGGTAAATTCCGCGGTCGTCCAAAAAAGCAATGGCTAGACAACATCAAGGCAGATCTAGCTTCATTGAAGATCAAAGAAGATCCAGCAGCTGATCGTGTTGCCTGGAGAAGAGCCATGAACTCCGCTGGAGAGACAAAAAGGCGTCCAACCCCAGATGCTGGGGAAAAAAGACGTAACCGTATATTACTCCATCGATCTCGTATATCCAGTGTTTCTTCTTTAATACGAATCAGAAAACAACAAGATATAACCATAACCACTTTAAATCGAGATAAATCCAGAAGAAAATTGTGAATAAACTCAAACAAATCTTCTGCTCTTTAAACAAGTCCATACTCTAAGGCGGTCACTAAGTAAGTAAGCTCCATATATATATTTTATTTTACTCTAGCATTTATACAATTCAAAAAAGTAATCGGTCTCAAACACTGAGACAAGATTACTCCTACATAAAAAGTATCATATTAGAAGAAAACTGATTACCGATTCAAATTACATTGGGCTCAAAGACTTCCTATGCTTTGAGAGTTACAAGTTACAAATTCACGATTCACGAATTACGAGTAAATACTAACTGGTCTACAGCAGGATGCATTTCAGGTTATATCTGACTTCAAGATACAAAAAATATTTTAATTAGAACTTAAGGAAGGTTTTGCAAATCTTAACAGTTCCACTCGTAACTATATTTTGCATTTTATTTATATGTTTCGCCGTTTCTTTCTTCTCGAAACCAAGTTCTTCCATTACTTTTTGCAGACATGTTGGGACATATCCAAGTGCCCCGATGATGATTGGTATCATTTTAAACCGATAGTCGGGATACATTATCTGCATGTTTCTCAGTAGTGGTGCGTAGTTGTTCATCTTTTCGTCGATCTTGTTTCCGATATTGATGTCAGTTGGGCAGCTGAATTCGACAATAGAGCAAACTTTCGTAGATTTGTCCCATATGATCATGTCAGGTTTGTTGTGTGGTGTTTTCGTAATGGTTTTGATTGGTAGGTTCCACCAGTACTCGACATTGTCTATTTTTAACACATACTCGGGATCTCGTTTCTCAAAGTAGTTGTGTTCAGGGTGGTTGATTCTTATGACTGCCTTCAGCACGTACTTTGCAAGAGCATCATGTCGGAGGGGTAGATAGTATCTTGCTGACATTTTCGGGCAACCATTGGTTATATGGGTTACGTCCTCTATGCTGATATGGCACAATCTACATTTGTTGTCATTGATTTGTTGGCGTTTATGCTGGAGGTATCTTGTTGGGAGCTCCTGGTCAATGATACTGTCTAGGTAGCTGTTAAAGTGTGATGTTGTACTGCGATTTTTCGTTCGTTGTAGGCTCGTTTTGTGGTCTATCTTGTTGTCATCTTTAAGTTTTCGTTGAAAATAGCCATGTACTTTTTTGTTGGTATATCTCTCAATTCGTTGTTCAGTTTTCTGGAGAGTGAATTTTCGGCTAAGATTTTTGGGTTTTTCATTTTGTTCTTGGATAATATTGGTTTGTTGCAGCAGCTCATCAGCGATTCTTTTAATCGAGTCAATTTCGCATTCGTTAATATATTTAAGGATTTCGTTACGTGCAAAGTTTAATTTCAGATGTTGATGTACCGCTATTATTCTGCTTTCGAACAACGTTCTAACGTTTCTAAGACCTCTCCCCCCTTTGTTTCTGTTAATATATAGCCTGTCAACATCTGAGTTCGGGTGGAAGTTTCCAGTCATCGATAGCATTTTTCTGGTTTTTACGTCCAACTGTTCAATTTCTGCTATTGTCCAGTCTATTATTCCAATAGTTGGTGTGATAACTGGTACTGCAAAAGTGTTATGTGCAGTCACTTTGTTGTAGTCAGAAAGTTCAGAATTCCAGATTTTCTTCACTCTTCCTAGATATTCTTTGGATATTCGTTGTTTATTCAACGGACCAACGTACGAAATGTTTTCATCAATTCCAAGGTATTTGTACTGATCATCGGTTGCAAGTGGTGCTATCTTCAAGCCGTTGACTTCTAGGTGCTGGTTGGATTCGACCATCTTTCCCTTATTTATTTGAAGGTAAGCGCATTTATCAGTTCCGAAATTCATAGAAATGTCTCTGGAGAATGAAGTAACGATGTTCAGTTGATGTTTCAAATTATTGAGGTTTCCAGAGAAAAGCTTGAGATCATCAACAAAAAAGTTGTGTGTATGTTGGTGATTTTTTGTTTTTCCATATGCATATCCCTTGCTTTTTTGAAGCATGTGTGATAACGTATTAAGTGATAGTACGAAGAGAATTGTTGATAGGCTATCTCCTTGGTATATGCCTTTTTTTATCTTGATACGGTCTGTAAGTAAGTAAGTAAGTAAGTAATTCATTTTTTCAGTCTTGAATCGTGTTGAATCTTCCGTCTAATATTACGTTATGTATACATTTAAACTTTTTTTATGCATGAATAGAATGCGATTGTGTATAATACTTTGTTCTTTGTTTTTAGATTAGCTCCATGAAATAACTTTTAGTAACATGGCCTCTTGGCGTAGGAAATGTATCAATGTATCTAGAAGAACACTACATAAAGTCATTTCGTCATACCAACTGTGAGTTCATGCTCACACTATTTGTTCTTTCTTTCATCTCCCTCCAGTTTGTCAGGATGATGAACAGTTTGAGTTAGATAAATGGTGATGTATGACCTCTGGGCGGTACTTCTTTCCGATGGGTTTTGAAGTGACTCTTAGCGGTAACACCTGTTATGTCGGCTTTGACGAGAGACGTCCCAATGACAATTGCTTTGTCAGCTCCTTGTGACGCGATTTGTTCATTCTTTCCTTTCCTATATAAACGCGAATTTTGTATCTATATTCAGTGATAAACGAGAGCATCAGAAGATGTTAGTTCTTTTACTATGCGCAGGAACAAATAATACTAACCGTAAACTGGGCGAATCTGATGTATCTCATCTAGTTGAAGATTTCGTAGTATAGCTGCATTGCGAATTTTTATTGTTTGGAACAAGTCCCGACAACCTTTTATATAGGAACATTAGAGGCAATTAATATTCAATTATCACCACCTCAACTTTGGAAACAAAAAGAATTTGTTGATACAAGTGTTTTGGACAGCCAGTCACCAAAAGTAACGGGCTTTCCCAGCTTATTACACAATAATGTGACGGGTTTTTCCCAGCCTTTTCCCAAAAATTGGCGGGTTTTCTCGATCGTCTCTTTGTTTTCAGTATTGAATGAACAAACACACTTGCTTTCAACTTTCTTATTCTTGCGCCTTTGGTCCTGTCGAGTACCAGCGAAATAGTTATTGACCAAAATAAACGTGACTTTAATAGCGATTTTTAAGTTTTGTACCACTGATAGTTCATTCGAACTACTTGTACAAAAAGCAAGGTGTTTATTATTGTCATTTAGTAAACACTCTGGAAAGTTATATTGAGATTCCTTCTCATACCTGAAATCTAACGTCTAGTACTTACTATACTTTCGAGATGGCACCTGAACTATACTTTCGAGATGGCACCTGAACTATACTTTCGNATGACCTCTGGGCGGTACTTCTTTCCGATGGGTTTTGAAGTGACTCTTAGCGGTAACACCTGTTATGTCGGCTTTGACGAGAGACGTCCCAATGACAATTGCTTTGTCAGCTCCTTGTGACGCGATTTGTTCATTCTTTCCTTTCCTATATAAACGCGAATTTTGTATCTATATTCAGTGATAAACGAGAGCATCAGAAGATGTTAGTTCTTTTACTATGCGCAGGAACAAATAATACTAACCGTAAACTGGGCGAATCTGATGTATCTCATCTAGTTGAAGATTTCGTAGTATAGCTGCATTGCGAATTTTTATTGTTTGGAACAAGTCCCGACAACCTTTTATATAGGAACATTAGAGGCAATTAATATTCAATTATCACCACCTCAACTTTGGAAACAAAAAGAATTTGTTGATACAAGTGTTTTAGACAGCCAGTCACCAAAAGTAACGAGCTTTCCCAGCTTATTACACAATAATGTGACGGGTTTTTCCCAGCCTTTTCCCAAAAATTGGCGGGTTTTCTCGATCGTCTCTTTGTTTTCAGTATTGAATGAACAAACACACTTGCTTTCAACTTGCTTATTCTTGCGCCTTTGGTCCTGTCGAGTACCAGCGAAATAGTTATTGACCAAAATAAACGTGACTTTAATAGCGATTTTTAAGTTTTGTACCACTGATAGTTCATTCGAACTACTTGTACAAAAAGCAAGGTGTTTATTATTGTCATTTAGTAAACACTCTGGAAAGTTATATTGAGATTCCTTCTCATACCTGAAATCTAACGTCTAGTACTTACTATACTTTCGAGATGGCACCTGAACTATACTTTCGAGATGGCGTCACGACTGCACTACTACTGCACCATAATTAGGTCACTCATCCAAAAATGTTTCATTTACAAAAAAATACTTTCTATTTATTCTTTTATATTTTAGCATCTTACTCTGGCATGACTTTATGTTTGCATGTGCTATGTATCCCGCAGATGATGCTTTTCTTTCAAATGTAACCTTGGAAGTTAGACACCAGGTAATTTTTGTATTTGTCAGAAGATGATTTCAATGAGCTCCCTGAAGATGCACAACAAGGATTTAAGTGAAACTGATTCATTTGTAAGAGAAGTGAAGACCTTCTCGAAATAGAAAAAAAAACATCAGCTCTTTGGATTTTTTTTCGTGAATTTAAAAATGAAATAAATTAAATGTATTGTTAAATATATATATTTTTTTTTAGTTTGAGAGCTCTTTGAAATTTTTTTTTGGAAATAAAACAACTCTTTGAGCCTTTTTACCTGCTCTTGCCTTATTTTGTTTTCAATTGGAAAGTAATCATACTGTAAATAAATGTAGCGTTGTAATGAGGGCTATACAATTGTGTATGCCACACTGAATACTGGAAACTCTCGTGGTCAGAATATGATGTCACCAACAGTGAATTAATGCGGACGACAGGCTGCTGAAAGATACCTATGAAAACCACCAGAAAAGAGGCAGGTATCATCTCTTGGTTATATAATAAGACAAGAAAGAAGGGGGTGATGAGCGCCAATGGGTGAGGTAAGCGAAAATTTTACAGAGGGAAGTAAAATATTGCACTTATGGTGAGCATCAAGGTGGACCTTGAGAGTGGAAGTGAAATCGCCGAGAATAGCAAAGAACTGGGCGCTGTAAGGGAAAGTGACCAACGAAGTTTGGAAAGAACATGGCAACGGAGAAGGAGGGTGTAGCCTTCTTTCTCATCTTTTTGGCCGTTAGCTTTAAAAGCTGCCCTTCCAGTGTATCGCCAGTCATGGTCATTGGTAAAGACTAAGTTAATGATGGTACATCTGAATTCATGTGTACAGTGAAGAAGCTGACTCGTTGTTTGATGTGTACAACAAGTCCTACTGTGTGTATCCACAGTTGCACTTATCCTCCTTTCCTGTTCCTCACAACGTCTTGGTCACTCGTGTAACTTTGCCTTGGTACCGCTTTAAATATTCTTGGTTCTATCAGTTTGAATAAACGTCTGTGCTGTACTAATGGATTATTATTCCAAATAAATTCCAAATGTTCAAAGTGTTAAAAGAGACTGCAAAGTAAATAGAGCCTTTAAGCCAGTGATATATTGTTTGGAAAAGGTATGTAGAGGTTCTGACAAAAAAGTTCTGAAAAAAATTAATAATATTCATCTTTACTTATACTAATACATTTTTAGTCTTGATTAACCATTGATCAAAGTGTTGGAAAAAATTCAAAATCAATGCTTCCTTGAAGAAAAATAATGTATTCTTTGAGAAAGAAATGTATAGCTTCAGCATTTGTTTACTTTAGGAAAGTACATGGGGTTTATTAGTGGGAATTCAGTGAAAGAACACTTTTAATGAACGCACTACATTTGATCCCCCTAAGGTTGCATCATATAGAGTAGAAGTATTAAGAAAACAATGATCCAATGCTCTGGAATTGAACTTGACGCGTGCAGGAATTGTCAGCTTGGGGGTAATGTACGTTTGTGGTAGTGGTATGTAGTTTATTGCAAATGATGCCGAATGAAAATAAGCGGAATAACTGGAATGGTGCTTGTTTCTCGTAGACCCAAGTTTCACTTGCGACTTCAATATCTTGACGTTAGGCGTGATAGCACGAAACAGCAAGTACGAAAAAGAAATTTTCTTCGCCAAGTATTCAACACATTGAAAAAAATTACTTTCTCTTATTAGGAAACCCTACAAAGATATCTATCTAGTAAAAATGCCCTACAGACAGAACAATTAAATTGTGAATTTTTCTTGTGTAAAAATATTTTAAAACTACCAGGCTGTATAATGAAATTTTATCACTTTGCATACGCGTAGAACCTAAATACTTACTGTTAGCCAAGGAAAAATAAAATGCTCAAAGATACTCTCAAGATTGTTATCTTTCATTCAAAAACAGGTTGACAATGGTGATATTATGTTTAAGGTGAAAGCCTTTGTGCTGATGTCATCAAGAATGAGACAGGAAGGAAGAAAGTGGACATCTTTATTTTGAAAGACATTTTTGTATGTTTAATTTATGTATAATTTATGCTAAAATGCTGCGATCGTAAGGAAAAGTAATTTACTTAGCAATTACCCTTCTTTGGATTGTCGATTTCTTGTATTACATACATTGTAAATACACAGACAGACAGACAGACAGACATAAATGTTTATAGATACATAAATCCACATATATAATATATATATAAAATATATATGTATAAATATATATATAACACAATATATATAATATATATAACAATAACAATATATATAACACAATACATAGATATTCTTGTTTTGCCATGACATAGTATGTAGATGATTGTTGTGCATAGTTGTATTTTCTTGATTTATCTCTATCACTCACAGCTTCGATTTTACAAATTTATAATAAATATATTTTATATATACTATATATATAATACATGTATACAATTGTACTTGATATATTGCCTTTACTAGGATTTTTATAATGTATAAATACTTACAGTGTGTGATCTCTTCCTCTCTCCCTGGCCCTTCTTCTCTCCATTTTCCCTTCTGTCATATCTTTATTTATTTTTTAGGTGAGAAGGCTGCAATATCATCCCTCTATTCTGCTTTGGAGTGGTAATAATGAAAACGAGGTTGCCTTAAGTCAAAACTGGTAAGCTGACTGTAAACACATTGTTTGTTCATGTTTTTTTAGCTTGATATCTTTGCATGGCTTGTTTATTTACTTTATTGTGCATATTTTATGCTTGCACCGTATTAATGGATTTTATCTGATAAATAGGAAAAATAATAACAAACCATTTGACAATATGTTG
This sequence comes from Morbakka virulenta, assembly GCA_003991215.1. Classification (NCBI taxonomy): domain Eukaryota; kingdom Metazoa; phylum Cnidaria; class Cubozoa; order Carybdeida; family Carukiidae; genus Morbakka; species Morbakka virulenta. The sequence goes on along the minus strand of RDPX01000495.1, from coordinate 340,738 downwards.
TGCGAAACCTTTGGTACAAAGCCTTGAACTAGTTGTTGCTAAAATTAATGAGTGTGGTATGTAATCGTGAAAAAACTCCTACTTTTGAAATAAACAGTAAGAGTCAATCAAACGAACAAATAAAAAAGCCACACCTTTGAATTTGAAAGGTGTGGCCTTTTTCTTGGAAACCAATACAAGAGGAAGAGAAATAAAAGGAACCATCCATTTCCTGCACCACAGCAATCACACCCCAGTATATCCTACACTCTCCAGAAATATAGCTTCTATCACTAGAGAAAGAAAACACAATGAATACAAGCTAGGTAAGGTGCCACTTCTAAAGACAACCTCATCCATGTCACCACCGAGGTCCGCACTATGGAAATATAAATCATCTATACCATAGCACTTTTAGTAGTCTGATTGTTCGAAGCATAGCGCGCGAAGCGTAGCCTATAAACAGGTTATGACTTGTGACATTATAACGCACTGATATCTTTAGATTCCACAGAGTTCATAAAGATTTGCAATTTTTTAAAAAAAATAAAAATATCTTTGACGTACAATAATATCTTGGGATGTATGCAACTGCAACTATCCAAAAGTCACTCATGGGGAAAATGTGATACCCTTTAGCCTGTCTCTAGTCTAAGAAATACTAGGTTAACATATTGTGGGCTATATTCTGGTTCATAGATAGTTGCGCTTCCCGTAGCGATGACGTTAGAAAAAGCTCAAACTAAATGTATGTACCACTTTGAAAGACTGCATATCTTTTTCGACTATATCCAGGTATCTTACTAAATCTTCAACGTTAAAAGGATGCACATCTTTTTCGACTGTGTATAAGATATCTTATCATATCTGTTACTTTGAATTGATAAGTCAAAGACATTTGTGAGGATTACAGCAAGTGTCTGATCCGAATTTGATAAAATCAGTAAATATTTGAAATTAGGTTAGAAGCATGAATTAAGAGACTAAATAATGCATATTATGCATATTAAAGGATAGTTAGCAACCAAATCATAAATGAAGATAAACAGATGGATAAATATTTTTTTCAAGAACAGAATTAAAATAAAAATTAAAGTTGGATTGTACCAAATAGAAAAGCAAGTTATGTAGAAGTAGGACAAACTATGAAGATTATTTTAATGTTCTAAGAAAAATAATTTTGAAGAACCAAAAGAGATAATAAAGAGATTTAGGGAATTTACAGCAGAAACAGAAAATTATTTTTCTTAGAACATTAAAATAATCTTCATAGTTTGTCCTACTTCTACATAACTTGCTTTTCTATTTGGTANGAAGAAAGTGGACATCTTTATTTTGAAAGACATTTTTGTATGTTTAATTTATGTATAATTTATGCTAAAATGCTGCGATCGTAAGGAAAAGTAATTTACTTAGCAATTACCCTTCTTTGGATTGTCGATTTCTTGTATTACATACATTGTAAATACACAGACAGACAGACAGACATAAATGTTTATAGATACATAAATCCACATATATAATATATATATAAAATATATATGTATAAATATATATATAACACAATATATATAATATATATAACAATAACAATATATATAACACAATACATAGATATTCTTGTTTTGCCATGACATAGTATGTAGATGATTGTTGTGCATAGTTGTATTTTCTTGATTTATCTCTATCACTCACAGCTTCGATTTTACAAATTTATAATAAATATATTTTATATATACTATATATATAATACATGTATACAATTGTACTTGATATATTGCCTTTACTAGGATTTTTATAATGTATAAATACTTACAGTGTGTGATCTCTTCCTCTCTCCCTGGCCCTTCTTCTCTCCATTTTCCCTTCTGTCATATCTTTATTTATTTTTTAGGTGAGAAGGCTGCAATATCATCCCTCTATTCTGCTTTGGAGTGGTAATAATGAAAACGAGGTTGCCTTAAGTCAAAACTGGTAAGCTGACTGTAAACACATTGTTTGTTCATGTTTTTTTAGCTTGATATCTTTGCATGGCTTGTTTATTTACTTTATTGTGCATATTTTATGCTTGCACCGTATTAATGGATTTTATCTGATAAATAGGAAAAATAATAACAAACCATTTGACAATATGTTGTGCGAAACCTTTGGTACAAAGCCTTGAACTAGTTGTTGCTAAAATTAATGAGTGTGGTATGTAATCGTGAAAAAACTCCTACTTTTGAAATAAACAGTAAGAGTCAATCAAACGAACAAATAAAAAAGCCACACCTTTGAATTTGAAAGGTGTGGCCTTTTTCTTGGAAACCAATACAAGAGGAAGAGAAATAAAAGGAACCATCCATTTCCTGCACCACAGCAATCACACCCCAGTATATCCTACACTCTCCAGAAATATAGCTTCTATCACTAGAGAAAGAAAACACAATGAATACAAGCTAGGTAAGGTGCCACTTCTAAAGACAACCTCATCCATGTCACCACCGAGGTCCGCACTATGGAAATATAAATCATCTATACCATAGCACTTTTAGTAGTCTGATTGTTCGAAGCATAGCGCGCGAAGCGTAGCCTATAAACAGGTTATGACTTGTGACATTATAACGCACTGATATCTTTAGATTCCACAGAGTTCATAAAGATTTGCAATTTTTTTAAAAAAATAAAAATATCTTTGACGTACAATAATATCTTGGGATGTATGCAACTGCAACTATCCAAAAGTCACTCATGGGGAAAATGTGATACCCTTTAGCCTGTCTCTAGTCTAAGAAATACTAGGTTAACATATTGTGGGCTATATTCTGGTTCATAGATAGTTGCGCTTCCCGTAGCGATGACGTTAGAAAAAGCTCAAACTAAATGTATGTACCACTTTGAAAGACTGCATATCTTTTTCGACTATATCCAGGTATCTTACTAAATCTTCAACGTTAAAAGGATGCACATCTTTTTCGACTGTGTATAAGATATCTTATCATATCTGTTACTTTGAATTGATAAGTCAAAGACATTTGTGAGGATTACAGCAAGTGTCTGATCCGAATTTGATAAAATCAGTAAATATTTGAAATTAGGTTAGAAGCATGAATTAAGAGACTAAATAATGCATATTATGCATATTAAAGGATAGTTAGCAACCAAATCATAAATGAAGATAAACAGATGGATAAATATTTTTTTCAAGAACAGAATTAAAATAAAAATTAAAGTTGGATTGTACCAAATAGAAAAGCAAGTTATGTAGAAGTAGGACAAACTATGAAGATTATTTTAATGTTCTAAGAAAAATAATTTTGAAGAACCAAAAGAGATAATAAAGAGATTTAGGGAATTTACAGCAGAAACAGGAAGAAAAAGGTTTTCCGGTCAGAAATGAATTTTTAGTAAGCATAATCTGGATTATTTCGGGCTTGGTTTTAAGGGAAAGTTTGATAGAGACCATTTTACCATTTAGTTTAAAGAACTGTGGGGAAAAAAAGAATTTAAGACGAAATGAATAACACTGTGTAATAACATTTTTGTTGCAGGCTTTTAAGTGTTATTTCCTGATTCTCCATGCTAGAAAACATAAGAAAATCTTGATTGTTTACTAAAAAAATCCTTTTTCAAAAATTTATCACGATATTTCAATTTTTCAGATTTTTCAAAAAAAAATTGTAATAATTTTTCAATTTTCCATATCTAAAACCCATTCTTCGAATTCGAAGGATATGTTGACAAATTTATTGAAACTGCCATAAGCAGAAATTTACGCAGCAACAATGTGGAGCATATTTTGTAAAAAAATGCATGCTTTGTGGATTTTTTTGATCAAGAGAACACAATATAAATAAAACACGCAAGATTCTGATTTTTTTTTCTGACAACAGCATACAAAAAGTTCGAGCCAATTGAACAACACGAGGACTAAAATAATGCATGCTGTTACATATACAATTTCCATCAAACATGAGTGGTTAAATTCATGGAACTTTAAAAAGTTACAAAAAGACAAGCTTTAGTTTGTAAAAACTGAAAAGGTGAAATTTAGCAAACATTCCCAAAGTAACTGCTATAGCCGCATATCACCGAGAGCATCGATTGAAACCAAGACTCTGAAGTTAATTTGATACAACAAATTGGGAGAATTTTTGATGGTTCAATTAAGCGCTATTGCTTAACATTCATCAACCTGATTCCAAATTCCCTTTGAACATCCCAATGTCGCTTATGATGGTGATTTTCCGTATCCCTACTGGCCCAGTGGCAGAGATAGCAAGGCTACTTTGTAAATACACCTCGGAGTCCCATCACAAAGCCAATCATTTTCAGATCTTCTATGACACACCAAGAGTAATCTCTGTAATTAATCCTGTCAAGGAGCATTTTGACATTAGCATAGTCTTCTTTCATGTTTACAGCATGCGGTACGGGAATGGAAGGATGTATATGTATATGTATACGGTTTTCTCCCTTAACTATCCTGTTCCATAAAAGTTACGTCGGAGGCATTAGTGTTGTCGTGGAGGGGGGATGGGTCACGAAGGAATGGTGGCTTAGGCACCGGCAGGTCTGCTGAGTAGGCTACTAGTGCAATAGAACTGGCAATGTCCGGATAGTTGATTTTGCTAGATTTGTTGCCGGTGCGACGCACTTTTGCAAAAATATTAGTCGTCATGATGACTTGTTGGCTCTCTCCATATTCTCCATATCTATTTCTGCTTTGAAATGCAATTTTCTGTAACAATGAATGATTCCATCATTAGTGTTGGACTGAAAATAGTATGGAGTATTATGATAAAAGATGGCACTTCTGAGTGATTACATAAATTGTCCAGTATTTCTCCAAAAACGATCTTTCAGAAGAAAAATTGTGTTATCTGCCACTTTTGCACCACAACTAACATAGAAAAACAGGTTTAGTCTTTCGAACAAAACTTTTTTATTTGTTTGTAACGTAATGTAATCTCACTTTGAATTTGAAATAATTCACGATGCATTGGAGTGAATTAAGGTGTATTGAGACAAATTAGAGTACACTTGGATAAATTAGAGGGCACTGGGATGAATTAAGCTTAACTGGGATGAATTAGACAAAGTAACTCGATTTAGTTTGGAGCCAGCAAAAAGTTTTGTCAGAGTATTTTCTATGGTAGTAATAACAGAAAAGGCCAAAATTGACAATATTTTGTTGGTATGAACAAAAGTTTCGAAGTTGGGACAACAGAGAGACCAATAAAACTGGAGAATTCCCTTTTGAACTTTGTTGAAATTAAAGAATTCATAAAGGGAAATCTAAAAACAAGTAAATTTTTATCAGGAAATTTGAATGGATAAGAAGTTAGACCGTAACCGTACTTACAGTTCAAGATATGCAATAGCAGCTCAGATCACAGAGAGACTTTGACTTCATATTAGAAAGGAAGAAGATTGGAAGAAAAGGATGTGGAATAGGACCCAAGTAGCGAAATTCAAACCATTCAGAAATTTTAAAAAAAAATATTGTGCAAATGTCTTCCAAAGAGAGTATTAGATAAGATTGAAATAAGCTAGAATATACCGTGCTTAAGGCAACTCAGATAAAGAGATGGCAATATCAGGATTTGAACAGGTTTGACAAATCAGTTGACTACAAACAGACAAAAAAATTTGTTTTCTGGAACTAAATGAAGCTAAAAAGAACTGAAAGGCACCAGACAATAGGGAGGTTTATGCATTTTGGAGCACTACATGGAGTGAATCAGTGACTCCCTCCCCTCCCGATAGTGCAGCTTGTTTGGCAAGTGTAGGGAAAATTATCAAGTTTGAAAGCAAAGGGAAGTCAAAATGTTGCCTATAAACTACAACAATTATGTACCAATTAAAAATGCCACAGAAACTATACTCGTGGATTGTATAATTAGTTATTAAGAGAGGAAAGAAGGAAGTTGGTAAAAAGTAAGTATGGGAATTTAATTAAACGATTGAATTAAAGAAGTCTACAAGTTTTGAGTTACAGGAAGGAAGAAGGGAGGCATTAAGTAAGTAAGCAATAATAATAATAATAATAATAATAGTTTGCCCTTTGGCATACATAACAACATGGCTTTTTGTGCCTGTTCATTGTTGTTTTTGTCACCAAACAGGGCAATAACAAATATCCAGTCTGAATTCAATGCTGCAATACCAGACATAGTACTTGTACTAGGATATCTTTCCATGTATTGTTAGCTATCAGACTAGGAGTGGGGAGTGCTGTGGTCATAAGTTGTTGTCATACAACAACAACCGCTTGAGCAATGTGCCTTTCCTCACTGATTGTGGGGTGGCACTTGCAAGGTTGAAGTGATGTTGCCATTTTGATTTGGTTTTCTATTTATCTCACTGTTATGGCTACAGTACATGTGCCTGGATTCAACGTACCTGGCTTGTTGCTGGGTGCTGAATGTAGGTTTTTCACCCATCCACCAATAGATGGTGTGTAACCACTCGATAATAATAGTAATAATAACGTAATTAGGTAAGTGAGAAAGTACGTAAGTAGGTAATTAAATAATGAACTAAGTATGAAAGTGAGCTTTGACACAATTTATTTCTTGAAAGCATTAAAAATTCGTAAAAAGAAATTTTTATCAAGGAAGCCAGATTTTGATAAATAAATAAGTAGGTAAGTAAATATTTAAGTAAGTAAGTAAGTAAGTAAATACGTAATAAGGAGGTAAGGAAGGAAGCAAGTTTGTAAGCAGTATGTAAATAGCTAAGTAAGCTTCATAGATATTTTTTTCATTTATCAAAAAAGTAATCGGTCCTAAACACTGAGGAAAAACTGGTTACCGATTAAAACAGCATTGGGCTCAGGTAATGTGTTTTGTTATTGAGTAAGTATGTCAAGAAGTGAGTAAGAATATTGTCTTTAGTACTAGAGTCATTTCCAATGTCTTTATTGTTTCATTATTATGTTTTCAATTCATATTTTCATCATAATCGCCAATGTTTTGTATTTGCTGTGGTAATCACCAACACTACGTTTCACACGGACTATTACTGTTATACACATCTCAGTCCTTAATAATAAATCTCCATCGTCCATACCTATTCTTATCTCTTTTGTATTTTATTTCATTGTATTCTTTTGTCTTATATTCTACATCAAAGTGCTTTCGAGTTAAGGTATTTCTTGACATGTTGACATTTAATTGTTTGTTATTTCACAGGTATGACACCATGGCACATATTAAGAAATTCACGGCGGACTATGATAAGGTATTCCTCGTTTACTTTGCCCTTTCCTGTTGCCAAGTTAAAAACGGAGTTATCGAAGCTTAGATTTAGTGTAGATTTCTTTGCAATTTTATCTTGTTCTCGATTGACTCCCAGCTGCCTGCAGATTCTTATCATCTGGCGTCTCACCGGCAGCTGTTCACATGCAACTGAGTTTATCACAGTTTGACGACATCCTTTCAAAGCAAGCAGGATCTCACTTCATCAAAAAATGGAGGCAAATAATATTGTGTAGATGTATTAAAAGAGAGGAGTTTAACGTAAGTTTAACGAATAATTATTGTTAAATAAGAGTTGTCCAGAAGTGGATTACAACCAATTCTTTACTTGGCTATCTAGTCTGCCAGCCAATCTATCGGTGTTGGTTCTTAATTTAACCATTTCGGAAACTCAGTCTTGCTATTTGCAATAATCATGGAGGGCCCAACGGGTAATATTAGAAGGGGTGCCCGCGCAATATGTTTCCGGGGGATGATGTATTAGTAAATGAGACAAAGACAGAAGCAGACCAAGAACTGGAAAGTTGGAGGGATGAACTAGAGAAGAGAGGATTAAAGGTGAGCAAAATAAAGACGGAGTACACGTGCCTTAAGAAGAAAGCTGACCAGCCATCCTTCAAGCCTGGGGTGGAAGGAGTACCTGAAGTTAAAGGATTCAAGTACCCAGTTTTCACACTCCAGATAGATGGTGGAAACGAGAAGGAGATAAACAAGAGGACCCAGGCTGGATGGAATAGCTGGAAGACGGCAAGTGTTGTTGTTTTTGCAACAAACACATACCAAAGAAGATCAAAGGCCAGGTGTATAGAACGGTTGTATGACCAGCAATGCTCCTTGGGATGGTGACAGTGCCGCTCGCGAAAAGCCAGGAAAGAACAATTGAGGTAGCAGAAATGCGATTGTTGCGCAAAAAAGTAATACTGAAAAGAAACATGGCTCTTCATCAACATAACACTGAATTGTGTTTACAGAAAAAGGAAATTGTTAAAAAGGGACAAATGTAAATAAAACAATATAAACATTTTCCCTGTAAAGAAACAGTTTTTCCAGGCAAGTAAAGGAATATCAGGATACTTTTTTTTATAAAGCAACTCAATACCAGGAACTACTTTTTATTTCGATATAATAACCGTAATAAACGTAAGTTTATTACTGGTCAAAAAGGCGTGTGTTTTGTATCAAAATAGACTATCAAGAATACAGTTTCTAAAGATTTAACGTAAAAAAACTGGATTCCAATAGCCCAGCTATCATCAGAACTAACTCAAACTGTTGTTTTAACAATACCTCTGATAATCCTCCCGCCATTTTGAGCCTGCCGCTACCCCTAACCTACTCCTATACAATAATCTAAACCATAAGCCAGTACCCAAATCTAAGACTTTGCTTGAAATACCTTTCTGAGTGCTGCATGAAAATTGCGTGTGAATCTCTCTATTAGGACAGTGACCGGAGAATGTTGCGGAGAACCGCTACTGTATGTTAACAGACATAAAATAACCACACTGGGACCAAGCTTAAAAGAAGAAGAATTTAAATGGAGGACTGAAAATAACGGAACTTCTTAGTTTTAACTTCTACAAAAAATATAAACTAGTAATTAGAATCAACTGCATATTTAAATCTAAGACTACATATCTCGTCTCAAAGGGTCATCTGTTTTTACTTTTTTCTTTTTTTGGGTTGTAACGTCATTTTCCCCTGTAACTGGGGCTCAGCCCAGGACTTGGATTTGGCATGTGAGGAATTTCTTGGCCGGATGCCCTTTCTGGCACGAACCAATGGCTTTTTCTTTTGTGAAGTTCCAGAGTCGCCTGCTCGGGAAATCGAAACCGAAATTCTTGGTTACAGCACAGTTGCACTAACCATTAAGCCACGGCTCCTCCTGTTTTTTACTTAGAAGTCTCATTTATAATCTGTGCATCCCAGTCTCTACATTTGATTATTGATATGAACTTTACTAAAAGATCTTTACAGAATATTTAGAATAGATACAGCTAATGTAATATAGGAGATCAAACAAGCACCTGAAAAACAAAAAAATGAACAAAAAAAAAGGCACACACACATGCAATGTTTACCAGACTAAGATCTTCGTTTTCAAAATTTATCAGAACTTTGTATCTGTTTACTGATCAATTTTTGTCATCCAGCTCACTACAGCACACAAGATTATCCCGAAGTGGCAGTGGTTCCTCGTGTATGGTAGTATTTTTCTCTCAGATAGCCCGAATTCGACCTATCTCTTTTGAAATTGTTTTTCTCCGTCTTATGACCTGAGCTCTTTTAGATCCCAATTGAATTTATTCAGTTTACGTTGTCTTTCTTTTCCCATAGGCCTTCAGACTAAATAGCGCAACACCTTGTTTAGACATTTTCACAAAAGCTTCATCTAATAACGCGGACTGATCCTGCTATTTAAGAGCACCTGAAATTCAGAACAGGTTGCATAGGATGCTGACTGATCGTACCTTCCAGGTCAGACTACATAATGCAGTAGTTTTTAGCATGCAATTTCCATTCTTTTCATCAGCTCTATGTCAAGACAATTAAAGCAGTGGTGAGAAACGAGGATACTTCACGTCCATTTCTTGTGTCTTCCCCATCCAATGGCAGAATGTCGGAACAGAAAGGTGGCATAGCACCCAACCCACAAGACCCATCGTATGGAGACGGTATGTAAAATATGCTTCGTTCATAGTAAATTTTTAGTTTATCTTTAGTTGGTAAGAATAAACCATATTTTGCCCTCGATATTGACATAATATTGCAAACGGTTGTGGGATATCGACCTGGAAATGAGATTACTCAGTCACAACTACCTCCACGTTATCCTTGAGCAAATAGTACCATCGGGCGGGATCTAATCTATCTCATGAGAAGGGAGCTCTTTCCCTTGATTAGTACTCCCTTAATGATGATGGCACAATAAAACATTGTTTTTCGGTGAAGTAAAACGATTCCTCAAACCATACTTCTGGTAAAGAATTTGAGACTCACTTTGTGTCAATACAACGAAAACCCGACGAGAATCATGAAGAAGTATGCACCTTATAATATCAGGGGATAGGGGTATTAATTTCTGACCCTGTTGAGGAAGTGATCCTTGAAGCTACTGAAGAAAAGGTGTTATCCCCGCTGGGTGAATCTGCCTTGGGTTGAACGAAATATCCCCCAAACCAAGACACGTTTGAAGCGTTGCGCTCAATTCCTAGAGGGATCTGGATGACATGAAAATTCGAGGGGTAAATCTGCGGTGTGAAAGAAAACTAAAGACGGAACTTTCAAACAATGAGCCAGGTTGGCAAACTGGAAAATATACTAAAGCATTAACCAGAACTAGCATTCATATTCTGGGTTTAGCCGAAACGCATTGGAAAGATAATGGATATTTTCGAGAAGATACAACCTCCTCCTCAGGTGCCGTGTCCAGGAACGTTGGCGATCATGGCTCTCCACAGATTTCTGTCCTTCGCTGCCCTCAGTAGTTGTAGCCCGCTCTTTGTAGACCATGCTGCAATACTGCCCATGTACTTGGTTCTTGGTCGTCCTCTGCCTCGTTTCCCCTCTATCTTTCCATTCAGCTTCACCTCCTCAAGCCCTTCTTTCC
>RDPX01000495.1:312443-328043 GCA_003991215.1 Morbakka virulenta | reverse complement strand
GATATGATATGATATATGATATGATATGATATATGATTTGATATATGATATGGTATGGTATGGTATGATAGGATATTGTATGATATGGTATGATATGATAAGGTATGATAGAATATTGTATGATATAGTATGATATGATATGATATGATATATGATATGATATGATATATGATATGATATGGTATGGTATGGTATGATAGGATATTGTATGATATGGTATGATATGATATGATATGATACGTAAGATATGGTATGATATATGATATTATCGGATATGGTATGATATGGTATGATATGATATGATATGATATGATATGATATGATATGATATGATATGATATATGATATGATTTGATGTTCGGACCGCAACTGGATAGGCCAACGGAATTCACAAATAGCCTTTCCCTCTGGTTGGCACGTATACTGGTATTCGACCATGCAAGTACTGTGACTGGAATCTCGCCAAAATTATATCAGGGGTATGTATGTATGATGGTTTCACCTTTACACATACATATGTATATACAAATCTTACACTAGTATATATTTGTACTTATGTAGGCATGCGATGCTCCAAATATATGGTATTAGGCACGTACTTTGTATCCTATTTTTGCGCCCAAAAAGAGAATTGAATATTCTTCGCTTTGGGGGTAGAATAAGTTTTTATTCTTGGCATAAAGATAATTATTATAGCATCCAATCTAAAAGTTGCGTAAGTTTCAATTTTTTTTAAATAATCAAATTTACGTATCTGGATGTACGGTCAAATTGGATTCTTGCGGACACCACCTGACCCCGGCCCTGACTCTGGGCCTAACCCTGACCCTAACCCTGACGGTGACTCTCTTTCAACTCCAACGCCCACCCTAGCTCTACATCTAACCCTAAACCAAACGTTAAACCATTTCCTCAGCGCTAACACTCACTCTAACCGCAAATACAACCCTAAACGACGCTATAAACCATTTCCCCAGCTCCAACACGTAGTCTAGCTCCCTTCCTAATATTAAATTAAACTTTTAACTATTAACCTCTCTTTAACACTCATCCTAACTATAAATTTGGCGGTAAACCAAACCTGCAATCGTTTATCCAACTCCAACACTAACACTCACTCTAACTCTAAAGCAAATAATAAACTAAACCCTGGAATTACCAGGACCCTCTGAACTTTATTTTTATTTTAGGGATTTCCTTGTGTAGTGGCCGTAATAATTTGATTTAACTAGATATTCCACTCTCTCTTTTGCAGTTTCAATAGCCTGGCACATGTTTTTTTTACTTTTTTCGCAGTACATTTCTATGATTATTTTTCGGATTGCATGAACGTGGAAATATTTCCAAAAGCACGGATGTCATCGGAATATGGATATCAGTCGTTTCCTTCTTATGAGACATTAGAGCAAGTTGCTGAACCATCAGACTTATCTTGGGGAAGTCCTCTTATGGAATACAGGCAACATTATGCTGATGGTATGGATTATTTTGTATTACCAGACATTCAGCTACTAACATACCATGTATATATATATATATCAGATCAGATCATTCGACAGCTTTTTTTATTTTATGGACTTTTTATCTTCGTAAGACGTAAAGGCGAATTAGCTTTCACCATTGTGCATTGTACGGTACAAACAAACTCAAAAATTAACAAGTCACTACCTCATTTTGTCGGTATTTTCTTGTGTTTTTAAAGCTTTTCCACTGAAAATACTTCAAAGATAGAGATTAATGCCTTCTCTAATAAACGCTGAACATATCGGATTGGCCCTTTAAGATAAAGCTTATTGAAAATGAAGGGAAAATAAATTTTGCAATTATCTCCTTTGTTTTAGTTCATATCTGGGAGGGAAAGCGAAATGGATTTTAAAGTTTAGTTTGCTGTAGCCACTACAAATTTATGTGACCACGCTTTTCAGATTAGTTTCAAACAGAAATACGCTCTAAGGAAATAAGGTTCAGAACATGTTTTATAAAACTGAACTTTGACTAGTTTTAATTGCCTCTTCCTATCCTATGTTTTATATAGCCATCTCCAGGCAAGTAAAATAATGATCGGAGTTTTTAATATGTTTTCTATCATTAACAATTTTTGGAGTAAATGCTATACCATTTTTAGATAGTACTGTAAAACTTGTTTTCCAATAAAATAAGCCTATTAAAGATGAACATCTACGCAATCGCTTGTTCTATCGTTACATTTTAATCTTGGTTTCGGCAATTACACTTGGATGTTGCTTATGACTCAACCGATTTCCTTCCGCAAACCTAATGAAAAATCCCCAAAATCTCCGAAATGCTATTCTTCTTTCGACACACATTCCATTGTTTACACGTCATACCGTCATTTCAAATACAAATCACCTTTTCTCAGCTTTTACCCAACACTCGTCGTGCCAGTCGCCTTCTACCGCGCCCTCCACCTTGCTCCGTCCTCCCACTCATCTTCTCTATGGCTCACTACCTTAATATCTCTTAGTGACATTTTTCAATCGTAGCCACTATCTCGCTTACTTCTTCTTTCAGGTACCTGTGCCAACCAACCGTTTGTGTGAAAGCAGTTTTCCTTTTCTTTGGTGAATCTTTTCATGTTGAGACATCGCATTCGAATTCGTTTGTGTGAAAGCAGTAAATAATGCAAAAATGACATTCCTTACTTCTCTTTTGTATCTCCCAATAACTTTTCATTTGAGAAAGTGTTGCTTTGACCTTAATGATTCCAGATTAATGCATCACTACCCACAAGTGGCTTTTCTTCTGTCAGACAAATGCCAGGGGCACGAGAGTGGATTGCCACAGCATCTGTTCGATTGTCAGGTTTTGAAACAAGTCTGCCCATTAGTTGGCTTTCAAATTCATTTTTAGGAATATTTGTATATTTGTTTTGTTTATTTGTTTTTAACTGGATTTAATAAAATTGTTGAAACTGTGCAGAGTAAGGTGCCCTGTCACAGATTTGAGGGAGAAATCTAGCATTCAGCTAACATGCAGAGAGTTCCTCTGAAGTTGATTATGGAAAGACTAAGGCCATCCTCGATTATCATGCTGAAAATGATATAGTTCCACATGGATTTGTTGACAGTGGGGGCTTCCGTGAAAGCTTCATGCAAAGAAAAACCCACAATTGCTCAAAAAGCTTCCTCCCACGTGATTGATAAGTTAGTGTCACATGCACTTCAAATTTGAAGATTATCTCATAAATTTAAGTATAAATCAAGTTCCATCGTAGGAAAGCATAAAACTGCTATTTTGGCAGATATTGAATCACCAGTCTCAGTAGATACTATTTGAAAAAAGAATATTCCATTAAAAACCACAAGGAAGGATTTTCTGTTTGTTTAACAGGTGATGCAGATGAAACTAAACCGAATCCTTTCTTAGTGTTTGCTGGTGCTAATTAAAAGTGCAAAGCTTTAAACGATGAATTGAAAGCTTGTTTTTACTTTTGGGTGAATGAGGAGTTAACATTATAGTTCCAGAACACCATTATCGAGAATTTTGCATTTCGTGATTGTCTGCTTTCATGGAATTCTGTGAAATTCTGTGAAAAATTATCTTGGAATAAGCAACCTTGGTAAAGTTATCATTCCTCGGAATTGAAAATATATATCCAAAGCTCGGATTTCTTATAGAACAGGCCATCTAAAGACCAAATAACGGATCGTTATGATGAATGGCTACCCAATAGTGCTCAGCAATATGCCAGCTATGGTTACACAAATGCACCACAGAGGTGGAAAATTGTTGAGTGAGGCCTTGAATCTTTAGATCCACTCTCTAAGGATATAACAAGGAGTTCCTCAAAAGCTCTGGTCGTAACCTTTCAAATGAGTACGATTTGATACGTTGCTTTAAACCTTTTTAACCTTACTGAGCTGGTTTTAATAATTTAAGAGCTCAGTTTGCTGGTTTTAATGACTCGGATAAGGAAGAAAGGGCGGAAGTATTTTATCTTGTGAATGGAGATAATGAAGAAGATATTGAACCTAAACAAATTGATTATTGATTATTTATTTATGTATTTATTTGCTATTTATTTATACAGAATACAGAATACAGATACAAATACAGAAGCAGGACACTGAAAATTAAGTTGTAATCAGTGTCCACTGATCACTTTTTAATGTTATCTGTATTGTTCTTTTTGTTATGTAGTTAGTTTAGATAGTATATGATCTTTGTTATATTTTATATTTGTAGAATGATTGTCTGATGATGCCATAAAGGCGAAAGTACTCACAAAATGTGTCGTTGGCTCTTACTTATTTACTATTTATTTTTTGTTTAATTTTTTATTTGACTGTTATCTGGTCGATGCACAATTGGATTATGATCACGGTATAATGGTCATTGCTAGTGTACTGTCAAGCAATGAGTCACTGTGATTCCTAACCCATCACAGTCTAGCCCTTGGTTAGTATTTTGAGGTAGAGACAACGAAGAACGTATTGAATATATTGGATTTATTTGCATATATTTAGTAAGAGTTTGCTGTTTATATCTAATGGGAAGAAGGTTTCTTTACTCATACCTTATAGGCGTATCAGTTACATTGATATTTTGATATAGAGACTTTTGTGTCTGAAATAGTTAATCAAGCTATCCACCCGAGAGGTTATGCCCTCTTGTTAACCATTAGCATACATTCGCAACACACAAATTGAAAACAAATATGTTCTGGCCTCAATAGCGTTTAAATACACATACCACCAGAATGCGTCTCTCTTTCTGCCAGCATTACCGCATACATTACGAGAACATAGGCATTGTGGCAGGAATGGGAAAGGGGAATTGCTAGGTCGATTTTTTATAGACGTTTTAATTCTCCTTGGAAATCTGCGGAAGATAACTGTATTTTTACTGTGGAAGATAACTGTCTTTTTGTCTGTCTTTGTAGGTAATAACATTATAAAGCAGATGATTTCAAAGCATTTCAAACTTCCTTTAAAGAAAGATGACACTTTCCTATTTAAGGGGATGATTTTTCTTTCGCAGGTAAATTTTACTTTGAAAAAGTACTTTAATAAAAGACATAGGTAGGGAAGACAATTGCAAAGAAATTTGACATCAAATATTTATTTTTTCAGGTACGTCTCTACGAGTATTTTTATGCTTTTGTCTTTACGTTACTATGCCCGACAATATTGTCATCTCGATTTAAAGCTGAAGGTTAAGAACTTGTATCTGTGATGTCAGGACTTATAGCCCGCTTTGTTCAAGATATTCGGATGCAGTTCCCGATATATTGTTTTCTCTGGCAGTGCTTTGTGAAATAAAAAATTTTCTCTGTTGATGCCTCAACCCATACAATGCACGTTGACCAGGAGTTGAGCGTGGCCACTAATGTCTCAAGATTCACGAAAATGTAATGAAAATTCCAGTGATGCATAATTTTTGTAGCCTCCAGGCATGTCATCAATATTTCTAGCAATAGTGTTATCTGAGAGGCACTTTAGCGACTGGTTCTTTTTAGTTGCTTCGAGGCCGACCATCTCGTTCACAATACGTTTGTAGACAGGTAGTGTTAATATCTCTGCACCAGTTTGACTTTTTAGGTTTGAAGACAAATTCCGCTACTAAGTAGTTAGCTTTAAGAGCTTTTTCAGACACCACTGTGGATTTTCTCATCGTAGATACCTGTTTCTCAGTGTGTTTATTCAGGCAAGAAAAGTTGTCTGTGTTCTTGTCTTAAACGAAAGGGTATTTCGTGTGGAGATGTCGTTTAAACTTGCTTGGAACCATTGGACTCTTAGATAGCTTTTCCCTAACATAGCATACACAATGGAATTGGTGCTACTGGAGCTTTTGGTCGAATTAAATCAATTTGAAAGATACCTTTTGTTGTTTTGCCATGCGTGTACCATTTTTTCTGTCTTTTGACTGCAACTCATACCAGGTTCCTCTTGGTTAGAATTTTGCCCAGGGTCTAGTTTCGAGTCTGAACTTTTTTTCTTCCAATATTTACCTCCATCATCCATCATTTATTCTATTATCATATGTGGATAAAGTCATTTTTGTGTTTCCTCACGCCCTGCTGGCAGGAATGAATTTTTCAATTTCTTAGGCAAACAATACAAACCTGACGAAGACGCTCAACAACAATGTCAAATGGTTAGGAATTTGATAATAAAAGTCGTCCTCGATTCCTCTTTTAGTATTTCAGGGAAGAAAAGTTTCTCTTTTGTTATTGTTGTTGTTTTGTTGGTTTAACGTCATTTTGCCCCTAGTAACTGGGGCTCAGACGGTGCCCTTCACAGGGACTTTGATTTGGCAGTGAGGAATTCCTTGACCGAATGCCCTTCCTGACGCCAACCAATGGCCTCTTCTTTTGTGAATTTCCAAAGTCGAATCGAACCCGGAATTCTTGGTTACGGTGCAGTTGCACTAACCGTTAAGCCACGGCTCCGCGTTTTGAAGGATATGAAGGATAATAATCTTCCCATATGGCTTTTGAAATTTCACGAACGATGTGTTTTTTTTCTATTATGGAAGAACTCTCGCCAGACTCTCAGCCTGTTGTTATGTAGACGGTGGTTGTTCGATAATCGGATCCTAATTTCCCATCCAGGAGACGGAGATTTGATTCCCTCGCCTATGATCTACTTTTTTCTGCTTTGTCGAAAAACGTATATTTCTTATAAATTTTCCCTTCTTAAGTGTAGGCAATAATACACTGTATTCTAGTTATATAAACACATTTCTATGCATTAAAAAAAAAATTTAAAGTAAACAGGGGCTAATAAAAACTCTTATTGCCACCCATGGACAGGTATGACGACAACCCACAACAACATCATATCATTTGCACTGACTAAATATTTTTGACAAATTTAGTAAATTTTGAGAATTTCTCACTGCACAAATTTATTTGAAGAAAGTGGTTATTAGGAAAAATACACCATCATTGGATGGTTTGTACCTATGCTTTTTAAAAGCTGTGCAGACATGTAGAAATAGGCTTTACGGAGCTGACAGCGTGTTTCCATTGCAAGTATTAACGTTTTTAGGGCGAGCCAGATAGAAGAGACAAACAGAGGCAAAGACTCTGTCTGATTAATGCACCAACCAAAATGTCCACCATTTAAAGTAATTGGTTGGGCTGTATCTTCATGTTTAGTGCAGTTTTGTTCTAACCAAAGAGGCTGCGGGTTCGACCCCCGAGCGGGAAAAACGACTTTGTAACTCTACTTCTTTGGAACGCTTAAGATAAATGTAAACCGCTTAGTTGTTGAAACAAATAGAAATATAACTATCTACACTCATTCATACTACCAGATTCCTTGCTAAATTATTATTCTTTCTATTAATATTTTTCCAGATTATGCAAGCTATGTGCGTCAAACAAGAAACAGAGAATTACAGACGACTGCGAGGGAATCTTGTTGGTGTAAGATTTCGTATCTGTTTATCGTACTAATTAATAAAATGAGGGTATTAAGAAGAATAGTGGCTAATTACAATTGGCCTTTAGGATGCAACGGATTTATTTTTTACTTTTAGTTTCGCCCACAATGGGATCCACAGCCACTAGAAAACAATAATTAATTAATGGTATGACAGGGGCGTCATGGGGAAAGGCGCAGGATTTTGTTGTTTACGCTTTATTTGGTATGATTATAATGTTTAAATGCATAACTTTAGTGGTATTCACGCATAAGCTGAATAAAAATAAATGTCTGCAGAGGTAGCATCTCAATTTGTTTCTTCAGTCGGCAGTTGCAGACGCGATTGCCACCAGTTAGTTTTCTGCGTCATGAAGACATACAAAAACAAGAAAAAACAATCCAAGTAATTTTGTGTACCATATTTTCAAAAGTAACGAACAATATTTTAATCATTTAGACGTAGTCAAATGCACAGTAATTTTTTTTGCGAAGGCGTATTTCCTCATTGCAAAAGAATATATATACCTACGTCATAGACCATACCTCATACCGGTTCAGGAGGATGGATTACTCTGTGGCAAGGAAGAAATGCTTCTTTATCTCAGGTTTCATGCTGGAGGTCTAGATTTTTGTTTTTCTAGATTTTTGTTTTTTAATGGCTTGCCAGACCAGATCTTCTCTGATTGCGCTCGCTTTCTCGGAACTGTCGACCAAAGACCCGAGATAGTTAAAGTTTAGTATCTTAAGTGGTAAAGGGCTGTCAATGTTGAATGCGAGAGACGTCGTTTTTGGGCCATTGATACCAATGCCGGCCAACTTTCTTACGTTCTAAGCGTGAGAGGAGTTCCTGGGTTTTTCCTGGAGTCGGACAACAGGAGGATGTCGTCTGCAAAATTACGTTCTGCGAGGACTTCTTTCGGATGCCACCTGAAAGTACGAGATGTGCTTGTGAAGCCAAGGTTCTCCCCTTTTTTTCCCCCATACCTCCGTATTGCGTGGCTCAACATAATGATGGAGAGAAACGGAGCCAGGGTGTCTTCTTATAAAACACTAGCTGTAATGTCAAAATGTTCAGTGCCTCCATCTGGCGAAACTACCCTTGCCTTTGTGTTGGTGTACATTCTGTCGATGGGTTTAAGAAGATTCGGCGGCATACCTTATGCTTACCTTATGCCCTGAGGATCTTCATCATTTCCCCCTGTGGATTGAATCCAATGCCCTCTTGAAATCCATGAAGGTGATAATGGCTGTTATATTCCTCACCATCATTTTTGTCCATGGCGATTCGCATATTTTTGTTGTGTTGACGCTATTGAAACATCGAGTTCTTTCTTATAATATAGATCACAGACTGTCTCATGAGGCAAGCTGGACGTTTTCCAACAGATTTTCATTCGCTAACTAAATATGAATACATGGTATGCATTTTAAACCCAGATGTTGGGCTTTGGCATTTCTAGCCTGAACCGAATGCAGATCTTCCGGCCTTCCAAATGTGCCATTTTTCATTCAGGAAGGACACATCATCAATACCAGGATTTTTCCGCTCAAAGGTACCCTAACTTCGGTTGTGACGTGGTTTGGGTCATTCCCAAAAGGAAGGAAGTTTGCTGACGAAGGGATTCTCAATTTCTCGCTCATTAGTACTTTGGAATACACTGGAAGCACTAAAAATGCAAAGTATATCCAAGCAAAATATAATCTACTTCTGCAGCCCGTTTTGCTGAGGTTACACGTAGCTCTTCAAACGTTTAAGGGTAATATTGGTAAACAAAAATTCATTTAATTCATTTAGGTTCTTCATCAGTTTGCCTCTTAATGTCGATGGGATCTATCTGAACTCTAGAGCTTGTTGAAAAGGCTTGACATACCAGCATTTTTCTTGAAATACCAGCATTTTTTCAGCACGAAGCACATAATGCCAAGTACATTTTTTTAATGCTAGTGCGTCACTAGGTAACTTAGGATAAGTATGTCTGCGTCTCAAGTCCGGACCAGGACCTCAGAGACGCAGAATTCGGCGCAGGATTGATACGGTTTTCAAAAGTACTGAAATCTGAGCACTTGCAGCGAAGTTAGGAATCTGCAATGTTTCGAATACTTCGAATAGTCCAGGTGGTAATGTTCCCATGGCTCCAACTATCAATGGCACAATGGTCATTTTTGCTCGGTACATGCGCTCAAGCTCGTCATGCAGAGTTAAGAACCTCTCTCATTTCTCCCCCTCTTCGATCACAACTCGAACATCCATTCGCACTGCAACATCAATGAGCATTCAGGTTCTCTCACGCTTATCGTGGATGCATGTTATGCTTGATTTGGCAATCCGTTGAGAAAACCGTGTTCCAGTACAGCTCAACATTGCTATCGCCCACTGGCATCAAATTATCTGTTGTGTGCTCGAACCAGTTCTCTCCTACCTCCACTCCAAACCTCGGCACAACTCCCAATGCACTCTGAGCGCAATTTGATCGTGTTTGACAATTTACTGGCCTTTGGCCAGTACCTTCCCCGCCGGGGAGAACTTCCTTTTTTGGTTTTTTTATCTTCTTTTTTTTTTTGCTGATGTATTGCCATTATCTTTCATAAAATTACCAAAGTTTAAATTACCTATTATTTCTAAATAACACCCCAAGTGCCAAGGTAGTTGCAGCTCTTTGAACTGAAATGGTCTACCATCACATTTCTAATCGAGCAATACCTTTTTAGCCTACTAAATTGCACTCTTTTACCCGAGTAATGCCGGTTACTTCTGCTAGTATATATATATACTTATACATATACATATATATGTATATAAACACACACACACATATATATATATATATATATATATATATATATATATATATAAATACATTTATATTCAAGAATGTTAAGCGTCGTGCGTAGAGTGCACGGAACACATGGCACGTGGTATGTCTAGTCACGTATGACAGAGAAGCACCATGGAAAATGCTGTTTGCCGACGATATTGTGTTGTGCAGTAAGACAAGAAATGAGACTGAGGAAGAACTGAAAAAGTGGATAGATGCCTTGAGAAAAAGGGAATAAAAGTATGCAGAGCAAAACAGAATATCTGGTCTTGAATGGAAGAGAGCATGATACGTTTAGCATGCAAGGATCAGATGTAACGAGGGCAGAAGACTTCAAATTCCCGAAATCAACAGTACAGTGCGATGGAGGATGCGATATAGAAGTTCAGGAGAGAATATAAGCAGGTTGCTCTGAAACGTCTGAACCACTACGACAGAATAAGATGCAGTAAAGCTTACCCATTTAGATAGCAGTGAATTGGAAAATTCGGGGAGTAGAATATTGATGGTTTAATATAAAAAGTTATTTGCAATGTGTTTTTCCAATTTTTCTTATCTGCAGGGCCAAGGACACACAATGGGAGCGATGTATTGGCAGTATGTACTTTTTTTATATTGCATTTAACTTGGGAAAGCAACTTCATTCTGTATTGAAGCACTAAAGAAACTTTGCGATACTTTTATTATTTTAATATTCCTTATAGCGTGATCGCGTGACATCGTTCTAAATATTCACCTGATATTTACACAGCGCCTATTGACTGGGAAGACCGTATCTCTGATTGGGACAACCCCTGGGGTTAATAGGTTTAAAGAGAATTTTCTTAAGAGCATTATTTAGTGACTCTTTGGACGGAGATTAGTCAAGACATCTTGGGCTGTAGAGATTCTTCTTCCTAACTGATGTAATCCTCTTGAAATTAATGGTAAATAAAAGGCACATAAAATCTTAAAGCTTACAATTTGAATTTGACGTTTTGAAATTTTATTCAAATCATGTTTTTTATTTACCCTTTGATTTTATCTCTTTCTTGCACCGGACATCAGATTTAATCAATGACCTGAGATAATCGACGGATATTACTTCTTCGATTAGAATGTCGTCGTACGACATGGTTATGCGACAGTGTCATCGTGTGAAATGGTCGTGCGACATTGTGATGGAACACCTTTTCTCGATAGTAGGATTATGTTTGTCGTTTTATATGTTTATATGAAAACCAAAACGTTCACTGGCAACAACTGTAGCCTTAAAAAGTTGCAGATCTTCAGTTAGATTAGAAAAAAACCCAGTATTATTAGAATATCGTAAAATTAATAACAATAATTCCGTTTATGGCCAAATCCTTTTGAACGGTCTTCATTCCTCATATGTATTATCACTGAGAATAACTTTAAAACGTCCGGTGACATCACATATCCATGTCTTATGCCGCTTTTTATAACGAACAAATTGGTGGCTCTTTCTTGTTACCATACGGCTGCAAGTTGGTCGTAATAAATCTAATCGATTTATGGTTGGTTTCTACGACAGAATATGTAGTATGTGGTGCGAATGATTATATTGGAAAGTTTGGTTGAAAGAAAGCGCTCGTGTTTGTTGTCGATGTTCAAAGCGCTGCACATTTCACTGAAAGTAATACAAGATTGGCCGAATATACCTGAAGAGCTAGTGGAAAGATTTGCAAAGCTAACTTTCGAAAAGCTAGAATGTAAACCACAAATCAAAGAACGATAATTTTCATATCTGTGAGAAGCATTTTGATCCAGGTTTGGTTCATACCCCATCGTCAATTCAAGCATATATAACTGTTTTTGTGGAGTAACTATGAGCAAATCAGACCACAAGGCAGAGTTGTGTCACCAAGTATAATGACCTTCCTGAAGGTATGTTTTGCAGCCGGCGACAACGTGAAGGGTTGGAAGGGAAGGAAGAAGATAAACAGAGGCTCCATTTGGATAGATTTTTACGAGTTGCAAACGTGTTATTCAAATAACTAATGGTAAAGCTGAAGATATTTTTGGGCAGCTTACTTTGAATTTCATACCAAAACTTGTTGCATTTTGAAGTTGCATTGTCAAACAGAAATGAGAGAATTGTACCTTGACTAGTAAGATGACTTTGTAAACGCTCCTTGTGTTTTGTCTGCACAGCTTTCAGAACTCCTTTTGTATTTTTATAAATATCGTGTTGTTTATTGTTACTATTGCTTGTGTTTTTCCACAATGTCCGGATATTATCATTTGGTGATAACTTCAGAGCGTTACGGGTGACAGTTTGGTACTGTAGACGTTTTGTGGTAGGCAGCTGCACGTTGAGTCCAATTGATTTTTGGAAAGAATAATGGAGCTAAGAGTGGTACGTTTGGACAGATCAGGCCACTGGCGTATGTGTTTAGTGACCATGATTATTGTGCAAGCTTGCCATGACAGGAGCTTGCTATGAAGATGCTGACAAAAACGGAATGGAATGATGCTAATCTCATCAAGGCTATCAATATGAAAGTCGTACCAGTTGCAACTTATGTGATGAATGTGTGTAAATTTACGGTAGCTGAATTGAAAGAGTTATCAAGAAGGAGCTGCGAGGAAAGTACATGTTGGGAAGACAGGCAAGCGACGAACGATTATACTTAAAAATAGAAAGAGGAGGAAGAGGATTGAAATCAATGACAGATGCATACAAGGAAGCGAGATTGCGAGTGGCATGTTATATGGCAAAGTCGACCAACAGATGGATAAAAGCAGCATGGAGAAGAGAGAATAAAGAAGAAAATACTATTGTGTCTGAATTGATATCAACAATGGATGAGGTTGGAGTTAGGCTGCGTTTTGAAGGTGACTTGATGCGACTTGAAAAAGAGGTGATTGACGAGGCGACAGAATACAAAGTGACGTGGCGGAAAGTGAGGAACAGTTTGCAGAAAGCTACAGAGTCCAAGAGGATTGAAACTTACAAGACGAAGGAACAGCAGAGCCAAGTTTATCGAGAGCAAAAAGAAGAGTGTCATTCATGGTTAAACCAAACATTACATAGTAGAAAGACGTCATCAATCATGACAATGCTGGAACAGATGGTGGAGACAAAATCATGGAAGGTATCGAGAGGATTGGGCCAAGGTAAACAATGGGGAGTTTGTCACGAGAGGGATGAAACCGTTAAACATATTGTTCCTGGGTGTAAGGCCCTATCACAAAGTGAATACCTTTGTGCTAGGGCCTTACACCCTAGCACGACACAACAGAGAGTAAATGAGTGTGACAGTCAACTGGGCCAAGGAGTACGAACTGATAGCTAATAACGTTGTATGGTACAAAGAGCGATGGGAACGAGGAACGGTGTTAGAGAACGAGCGAGGAAAACATGTTTGGGATTTTGAATTCAATTTGCGAAAATCCACAACGGCAAGGAGACCCGAGCTGATAGTAGAGGACAAAGAAAAGAAGAATATCTGGATTTGCGATATGGCTTGTACACATCAACAAAATATCGCAACAAAACGATTGGAAAAACTGACAAAGTACAGGCAACTGGCATTCGAAACAAGAGAGAGATGTCCAGGATACAATGTTATGATTGTGTTCTTGATAACTGGTGCTCTCGGTGGCGGAATACTTCAAATCGCGAAAGACATGAGAATGATTTTCCAGAGTAGAGTCACGATACAAAAGACTATCTGCGAAATACAGAAAACGATCCTTATGCACAGTGCGACCACAGTCAGAAAAGTACTATCTTGTCTCATTGAAGACACAGATGAATGATTTCATTTTGTAGTTGGGTTTTTTTGTGCGATAGTGACTGTTCAAAATGCGAAACTTGTTTTCAATTGTAACTAGCAAATTTTGGTAGTTATATTTTAGGGCTATTTTCTTGTAGTAGCTTTATCAAAAGAAATAATAATAATAATAATAAATAATACTAATACAACCGCTTGAGCAATGTGCCTTTCCTCACTGATTGTGGGGCGGTACTTGCAAGGTTGAAGTGATGATGTTGCCATTTTGATTTGGTTTCTATTTATCTCACTCTTATGGCTGCAGTACATGTGCCTGCATTCAACTTAACTGGCTTGTTGCTGGGCGCTGAATGCGGGTTTTTCACCCATCCACCAATAGATGGTGTGTAACCACTCGATAATAATAATAATAAAATACCTCCAGGTCACCCCTGAGCGAGGTGTAGCACCTGTTAGCCTACCCGGAGACCTTAAAGTATCGGGTTGGCATCTGCTGGGGTTTGGTCTGTCTCATTCCGCGTAGACGTGAAATTCTTGGATCAACAACTGTGCGACTGAATGAGAAACCTCTCAAAATAAAAGATATAAAAACTCTGATAGTCACCAAGCACAGGAAAACCTACTAGCTGGCCCATCCAGAGAAACATAGTCAAACAAGAAAGCAAAGAAAAACGACAAAGATGGAACAGAGAGGATTATGCAGACGTTATGTATGCTTTTTGTATGTCACTAGAAAAACCGGCAGGAAGGCACACGGAAAACACTTTCCGTATATGGAAAAAACAAAACCCGAATGTAAAACGTATTTGGATGCAAATAGAGTAGCTAATGTTAGGCGAGATGTTATCAATAATAAGAGGCTAACTGAATTTGAAGTGAGAGAAGTCAAGGAAAAAGTAAATGACGATATTGGAGTTATTAACGTTTTGGGTTTCAATGTGTTAGGAAATGGGAATGATCCGCGAGAGGATATTCTGGTTGATGAAGGTTCTGACGATGAATTAAACCAAAGAGTTATTGAAAACTTATGTTAGATATGACACTGTAAATGTTACTGCTCCATACCGTCCAAACGAAGACTCTGAACCTGTACTAAACACAGAAAGAAGGGAGGTTGACGATCCCGAGTGTGCTCAGTTTAAAGACGAAGTAATAGCTAATGTTGAAAAATTTGTTGATATGAAAG
Organism: Morbakka virulenta; assembly: GCA_003991215.1. Lineage (NCBI taxonomy): Eukaryota > Metazoa > Cnidaria > Cubozoa > Carybdeida > Carukiidae > Morbakka > Morbakka virulenta. Next base: position 312,910 of record RDPX01000495.1, on the reverse strand, counting down.
AACGGGACGGCCTAACCTTGCATTGAAAAACTCACAGGAGAAATATTTGGTTATGGCAAACTTGGTCTTGGCAGATTTTTGCAAAGAAGTTGAGCTAAACATAGCTGAACTTAATACTATTGTCTACGCATGTGCAAAGATCATTGAAACAAAAAATAAGTATTAAACACAAGCCCCCTAAAAATCGTGATCAGCATAAAAAACAGGAAGCGGAATATTGAGAAAGAGATAGAAGAGATGCGTGGCGACATATCCGATTTGGAGCGAGATAGAAAGCGGAAAGGATCCAAAAACTAGAAAGTCTCGAAAAATTAAAAGAAAATTCATAATAGGAAATATACCAGAAATTCCTCAAATTAAGGAAGAATTAAAACAAAAAATGCAAGCAAAAGAATAACGTTTAAGAAAGTTTGAGAAGCGAAAGGGCTTCTTATGCCAGGATAGGATTTTTCAAACAGATGCAAAAA
>RDPX01000495.1:248453-281288 GCA_003991215.1 Morbakka virulenta | reverse complement strand
GATAGATAGATAGATAGATAGATAGATAGATAGATAGATAGATAGATAGATGGATAGATAGATGGATAGATAGATAGATAGATAGATCGATAGATAGATAGATAGATAGATAGATAGATAGATAGATAGATAGATAGATAGATAGATAGATGGATGGATAGATAGATAGATAGATGGATGAATGAATGAATGAATGAATGCATACATACATACATGCATACATAGGCAGATAGATGGATGGATAGAGACAGACAGACAGACAGACAGACAGGTGGATATGGTTGCAATGTACGACGAGCCTTCGAGCCGATTTCTTTCCTCTCTTAAGGACTTCTTAAGAAGGGTTGGAGAATCAGATATCGGAAATGCTTCGTTATTTTTGGGAGATGATGAGTTCTTTTACAGCAACGTCAGACTATGAAATTGTATGTGTGCTTTTCTTTATCGAGAGGAATAAAAAAGATTTCAATGTGTTGATTTGAAGAAGACTAGGGTCAACTTGTTGATGTTATGCGCATTGAACATTAATTGTATTATTCTGTTTGTATTTCTGTCATCTTGATTTAAGATATGGGCGGAGGCAATTAGTTTAAGAAGTGATAAGTTGGTGATATGATGACCGTCACATTTGAAAGGAGCTACAAACATTATTCAATAATAACTTTAATTCAATAAAGCTGATGGAAACTTTAAGATTGATCTCTTCCTAATGCCTTTTTTATTTGATTTACTGTTTCTTTACTTCAGTTAAATACAGACTATTTTATAGCTAATGGCATGTAAAAAACTGAAAAGAAAACAAAAGGAAATGTTTCATTTTAGCATTTAATTTGTCTTGTGATGGATATTTCCTTAACCCATATACATGCCCTTTAATTTCCTAACCTAATTGTGGTGTAAGTAATTAAGTCATTATCTCCACTAAATTAGTTTAATACGTTTGATCTCATCTGAACTGATCGTTTTACTTTTAATGGATATTTTTATCGGATGATACTGTAATTACCCATCAATCAGATGGCATTTGGATTACTATACATTTATAGCACTTATATTAGATTTATATATTAAAAAGCTTTAAAGATGGAAGTTGTAAATGTTAGAAAGTGAACACCACTCTTCTTTATTTTGTCATTTGTTTTTTATTAATAGTGATTTTTTTAAAAAAAAATTTAACGTCATTTTCCCCCAGCAATAGGGTCTCAGACGGTGCCCTTCATAGGGCCCTTGATTTGGCAGTGAGGAATTACTTGGTCGGATGCCCTTCCTGACACCAACCAATGGCTTTTTCGTTTATGAAATTCCAAAATCGCCCGCTCGGGGAATCGAATCCGGAACCTCTTGGTTATGGTGCAGTTGCACTGACCATTAAGTAACGGCTCCTCTTTTTTTTTCAATGGTGATAAATTGGTAAAACGGGTGGAGTCAAAACTTATGCCCCGTTGCAGGCCGCAGCATGTTTCATCAGAGTCCTCAGAATCTATTAATTTTTTGTTTGTTTAGTGTTTGTGTGTTGTAAAATTATTAGCTACGTTAGAGATGGCAAGGCAAGGATTTCTTTCTGTTACATAAATAAAAGCAATTTGTATGAGAGAAGAGAAATTAGAACTACATACGAAAACGAGTATGATATATATCGTTGTGAATTAAACACTGCATGAAATTCCACGCTTCCAGGTTTGGCTTATGTGTGTCAGGGGCGCAATTGACCATCGTAGTCTCACCCTCTTGCCAGACCAACCTAGGTTTTCTTCAGAAACGCTTTCCGGGGTGGTCAAGGCTTCGGCTTCGACTACAGGGTCATGATACATTGTTTATCTTAAGCTTTTACCAAAACCTCAAAGACTTAGCTATTTTGAATATATACTTTTCATTGGTAACACTAGAAATGCTGTTGATTAAATGTGATGTTGATTGTGCATTTGAGATACGTGACACGATGCCCTACGACATAACTCAATTTTGAAAAGTGGTTTGCTTTTGAGAAATATTGGGAAGGAAAGTCCAAAAATAATTCATTGAAAAAAATACTTAAGATAAAGTACACTTTATGCTATGAATAGGTTAAAGAAATAGTAAGAAAGAAAAAGGAATTTTGTTAAAATCAGACGCGCATATCTTGAAGAGCTGATGTTAAACAACGCGCACAGTGAAGTGACATGGATCATTTTAAAGGAAGTAAAAATATATATTGATTTCACCTACGGAAAGATAATACGGCATTAATTCCGTATGGAAGCACAAAGAAATTATTTTTAGCTTCTCAAAAGACACCTACAGTAAAAATAGTATATGTACCATTGTTGCTTTAAACGCCTGAATAGCCAGTTTGAAATCAATTTGGCACAATCTGGTTTCCTATTTTTCTGTAAAGCTACCCTTCCCAATACACCCATCCCGTTTATTGAACCAACCATACCTCTGTTTTATTGTCTTTGACATATTTGAGAAATAAAAAACTCAAGAGAAACAAGTACACAGATTAATACATTTTGAGTGTTTTACTTGAAATCAGAAAGGACGAAAAAGACCCACCTCTAGTGATTCTGGAGCTGCGGGCCACAAGGAGTACCCCTTTTTGAATTATTTTGTTTATTGATACTGCCACCTGAAGATCGTTTTCTTAAGTAGAATTGAAATGCTTCAACACAAATATAATCCTTCCTGAATCCCAGGTTGGTCGAAAATTTACGAAGGATGATAGAATTTATACAACGAGGAGCCGTAACTTTATGGTTTAGTGCAATTGCACCGTGACCAAGTAACTTTATGGTTAGTGCAATTGCACCGTGACCAAGTAACTTTATGGTTAGTGCAATTGCACCGTGACCAAGTAACTTTGTGGTTAGTGCAATTGCACCGTGACCAAGTAACCTTATGGTTAGTGCAATTGCACCGTGACCAAGTAACTTTATGGTTAGTGCAATTGCACCGTGACCAAGTAACTTTGTGGTTAGTACAATTGCACCGTGACCAAGTAACTTTGTGGTTAGTGCAATTGCACCGTGACTAAGTAACTTTATGGTTAGTGCAATTGCACAATTGCACCGTGACCAAGAATTCCGGGTTCGATTCCCCGAGCGGGTGACTTTGGAAATTCATAAAAGAAAAGGCCATTGGTTGGCGTTAGGAACGGCATTCGTCCAAGAAATTCCTCACTGCCATATCAAAGTCCCTCTGAAGGGCGCCGTCTGAGCCTCAGTTACTGGGGGAAAATGACATTAAAACCAAAAAAAAAGAAAATAATTTATACATCATTTCATTTTTATACTTCTTTAAATACTAATAGTCAATATAAATAATAAGTGGTAATTAGTGTTTAGTAATATTTTCTTAATTGCACTTCATTTTTAGATCCAGTTTCACCCTTGGGAATATGTCACTGTGGAATCACTTTCAAAGTCCTTGACAATAACATCACTATTTGACTTGTATAATTAAATTTGTTATTATATATTTATATCAGACTGTTCAAAGAAGCCGTGGCTTTATGCTTTGTGTAGTTTCAGTAACTAAGAGGTTCTAGGTTCGATTCTCTGAGCTGGCCGAAAGACTTTGGAGCTTTACAAAAAAAAAAAAGAACATTATTTGGCGTCAGGAAGGATATTCAGCCAAGATATTCTTCACTGTCACAAGGTCCATGTGAAGGGCATCTTCTGAACCTAATTACTGGAGAAAATAACGTTAAAAAATGAGTCTAATGATATCATATTCAATTAGTATGGTGAGTCGGACTCACATTTATAGAAAGAATTTTTTTATTGAATTAAGCATTGTTATAATTTTTGTAACACAAAATAATATAACGTATGCCATGATGTTTAAAACATGTTGATCATTAACTGTTAAGAGCACTAATTTTTTTTCTCGCGAATTCTCCCCTACGTTCCTACTCTGATCCCCTATTTTTTTTCATCAATTTTTGAACTGCTTCCGCCAAGATGTATTCGGTAACATTATCAATTATGCAAAATCCACCTCTTTTTTAACACAGCTGATGGTTTTGACCATCATTATCATCGTTATTTTATCTTATATCTAAACGTTTGTAATTAAGCTTGTTTTTTCTTTATTATTTTTTTCATCCATATTATTTGCTTGGTTGATAATTGTTTCATTCTTACTAAGAATCTCAAGCGAATTTCTTCCTTTTGATGGACAGTAAAAATTGCTTTTAAATTGTAAAATTTGATGGTCTTTTAATATGAAATATATATTTGTGGATGTTATATTCTTGTCTAAAAAGTCAACGGTTGGAAAGATTTGACTGGTTTGAATTTCCAATGGGTTAAAATTTTGTAAAGACCAATGTCGATAATATGAAATGCCATAAAAAGATCAGAAGACTATATATTATTCGATAATAGAATTTTAAAAGCTACTTCCGAAGTTCAACAATGCTAAAATTTTCACGATACCCGATGCAAAAGACAAGTTCTACTAAATAGCACTCAATGGAAAAAGCAGCAAGCAAGGATGTGGATACCAGTTGAAGTAAACGTGGCTTCAGAAAAGTTTAAACCTAAATTGGAAGAAAAGGTCCCTGACTTGCTTGGTGTGGAGACTCTGCGAGATGACATGTTAATCATCGGGTGTGGTGCAAAACAAGAAGAATCAAAACTAACTCATGATGTAAATTTTAATTGACTACCTGACAGAGTGAAAAAAATTACCTAAATTCTCAACAACAAAAGGAAGAAGATTACTAAAGCGGAAGTAAAGTCTATGCGACATGTGATAACGCCAGATACAGATGAGATTACAGTTATACCGAACATGCTTTCCCCAGAGAACTTATACCAAAGAATGCCAATTCATATGGTCTGCACAACACAACAACACTTTCGCTAAAGTAAAGAGTCCAGTCTCTACACACCCAGTCCTGAGGTTTTGAGATCTCAATTTCGGACTTGCGCCAATAAAATAAAACTTGACTACAAAGTGGTTAACTTGTTACCATTGTATCAAGTGCTTTGTCCCGGGTTGAAAAAGGGTATTACCAGATTGAGAACTACAGAGATAAATGTCACCCAGAGCCAAGACTTTTTCTTCAGTAGATAAACTTTTTATAACTTAAGTCGTATCTAGTGTAGCTGACAAGATAAAGCACACTTGTCAAAGGCCCAAACGCTACCAAAATCGAAAAGCTAAATTGGAATGGGATCTACACATTGGACAGAAAGTACAAGTATCCCCATGTAACAAGCACGAAGCCTGGAATACCAAGGTATGTGCAAAAGAACTCTCCGACAGTTCAAGTCTTCTGGAGTTTAGCAGTAATCTATTACAGAAAAACAGAGAACATCTCAAACTAGTACAGCTATGAGCAAGTACGAGAGAAAATAGAGTATCTGAACCATTCAAAGACCTTTTTATGAAGTAATTAGACTCTTTCGGTATTATATGATGAGTCCAGTGCAGAGAGATTCACGCATAAAAGAGTCATGGATTTGTTATAGTTACCATCTATTTCCATGACTCAAAATTATTGAGTGCTTGTCACGAGAACGAGGCGCATAACAGAACTTTGTCCAATTATTCCAGGTAACTTCAACCATAACAATATTCGTATCTGCATAAAAATATTTGGTGGAACAGTTTCATGAAGAGTATTATCTGATTAGCTCACTTAATGTAAATGACCTTTTTTAAATAACTCATACACATATTAAGTTTTGTTACAGTTCATTTACTCAAAAAGAAGGAGGCGTTACGATGCACACTTCTTTGCTGTATAGTTTACTTACTTACGTCATACGGTTGACAAGCAACCACAACCACTTGCAAATAAGAAAGGCATGGCCTTCACATTACAAAACCCAGCCTAGTACCTTTTCTTTCAGAGGAAGTATGAGGGAGATAGTAATTAAAGTGTTTTACAATTCAATCCAGAGTAGGTCATTAAACAAAACATTTTCAGAGAAAAAATTAAGTAGGAATACAGGAATATCCTTCATTTTCGTTTTTTTGTCATGGTCAAGAGTCGTGTAGAACATAAATTTACAAAGTATATGAAGCTTTGAAGAAAAGATAGAAAAAGAGGTTTTAGCCAAGAGAAAAGAGTACATCTTAGACTAAAGGCATACGTCGAAGGAAAGCAATCAAAAACCAAAGATTTCCAATATCCAACTGTCTAAAGAAAAAACTGCATTCACAGAAAGACTCAGAAAGACCACAGAAAGACTTAGTCAACAGCCACAGGAAGATGAAGGTGTTGAGGGATAACGGGTCGAAAGAGATGCCACAGACTGACCTGATGCCAGCACGCAAAGCTCATCAGAACACTTTTCATGATAATACCTATAGAAAAGTCTAAGACAAGCCACATTTCATCGATAAGAGAAAGATTGAAGAGTGGCAGCAGGGTTTGGAGCTATCATGTTACAGAAACGTCTTAAAACTCGATCAAGAACATCGAACTGAGATAAGGGAGCTGCCATTTAGGTGTGAAAATCGTAATCCACGCAAGGACAAATGATAAGTTTATTGAGATAAAAAGTAGGCTCAGACGTAAGATACTCGGTAGTGCAATACAAAAAAAACACCATTTTATAAGCAAACTTACCAACAAAGTTAATATAAGAACTCTATAAAAGATCATGTAATGAGATTCATGACTGGTAACAGACTCACAGATCACATCCCAATTAAGAATTTCCCCAGGATCACAACACTGAGACCAATCACAGTAATCAAGAGCAAGGTACAAAAACTTTAGGCACATCAAAAGGTTTGAAACAGGATTATCTAAGTTATGTCTAGAATGAATGGTAGAAGGAAAGAGAAAACGAGGACGAACGTGCAAACGCTGGCGTGACAACATTTACGATCGGTCACAGTTAACTTTAGACCACTTTAGTGTTGTAACGAAAGACCGGAATCAATGGAAAATACATTCACATGTTAGTGTGCAATCTGGTTTAACTGGAGACAGCGTCACATGATGATGAAAGATCTGGAGAAAATGATAAACCAAGCACCCTCTTTGTAAGCATTCCTCAAGAGAAGCTTGATGAATAAGAGAGAGATATTTTTCACTCATCGGCACCGTGGCTACAAAGGCACGCATATATTTCGAATTCACATATGCAACAATGAAATTAACAAGCATAATTTTAAAAGGTCTATACACAATCTGCAGACAGTACTGTTTCGCCCTTTGTTGGCTCATCAGTGCAGCACAGAGCTTCTGAGACATAACTCTCTGGTCATGTTGCCGGAGCAAACACAGGTTAAAGAGTTATTGTGGGATCCTGCCAGAGTGCTCAAACTACGCGTGCGCAATGAGCATTGCATTACCCTAACAACAGGTTCCCATCTCATAAGATCTATATAAAGTACTTGGACATGTTTGTATTATGTTTAAGTTTGACATATTTGAATTGCATTAAACACTTTTCTTATTATTTTGAAGATATAAGTAAATGTGTTAGATCAGATAACAAATAGATTTGTTATTTTTGAATTCAAATAGTAAACTTATATACTTTCGTTGTTTTGAAAGTCTTACAAAACTCTTTAATACTAAAAATCCCTCAGTACTAATGCTATTCTCTAATCTCTTGCCGAAACCGTGTGTCATCTATTACAAATGAACGTTCGGGTGGGTAAATGATTTTACTGGATTCGCTAAAACCAGATATATTCAGCAGATAATATGAATAATACTCTTTAATACTAAAAATCCCTCAGTACTAATGCTATTCTCTAATCTCTTGCCGAAACCGTGTGTCATCTATTACAAATGAACGTTCGGGTGGGTAAATGATTTTACTGGATTCGCTAAAACCAGATATATTCAGCAGATAATATGAATAATACTCTTTAATACTAAACATCCCTCAGTACTAATGCTATTCTCTAATCTCTTGCCGAAACCGTGTGTCATCTATTACAAATGAACGTTCGGGTGGGTAAATGATTTTACTGGATTCGCTAAAACCAGATATATTCAGCAGATAATATGAATAATACTCTTTAATACTAAACATCCCTCAGTACTAATGCTATTCTCTAATCTCTTGCCGAAACCGTGTGTCATCTATTACAAATGAACGTTCGGGTGGGTAAATGATTTTACTGGATTCGCTAAAACCAGATATATTCAGCAGATAATATGAATAATACTCTTTAATACTAAAAATCCCTCAGTACTAATGCTATTCTCTAATCTCTTGCCGAAACCGTGTGTCATCTATTACAAATGAACGTTCGGGTGGGTAAATGATTTTACTGGATTCGCTAAAACCAGATATATTCAGCAGATAATATGAATAATACTCTTTAATACTAAACATCCCTCAGTACTAATGCTATTCTCTAATCTCTTGCCGAAACCGTGTGTCATCTATTACAAATGAACGTTCGGGTGGGTAAATGATTTTACTGGATTCGCTAAAACCAGATATATTCAGCAGATAATATGAATAATACTCTTTAATACTAAAAATCCCTCAGTACTAATGCTATTCTCTAATCTCTTGCCGAAACCGTGTGTCATCTATTACAAATGAACGTTCGGGTGGGTAAATGATTTTACTGGATTCGCTAAAACCAGATATATTCAGCAGATAATATGAATAATACTCTTTAATACTAAACATCCCTCAGTACTAATGCTATTCTCTAATCTCTTGCCGAAACCGTGTGTCATTTATTACAAATGAACGTTCGGGTGGGTAAATGATTTTACTGGATTCGCTAAAACCAGATATATTCAGCAGATAATATGAATAATACTCTTTAATACTAAACATCCCTCAGTACTAATGCTATTCTCTAATCTCTTGCCGAAACCGTGTCTCATCTATTACAAATGAACGTTCGGGTGGGTAAATGATTTTACTGGATTCGCTAAAACCAGATATATTCAGCAGATAAGATGAATGGTCTTTAGTAAGATATACAATAACCTCTTTGTAACAATATGATCCAGCAAATACTGAAGCAAATACTGAAGACCTTCAGTTGAAAATGACAATGAGCGGTTGATAATACAGGTAATTTGTATTGATGTGATATGACGAGACTAAAAATCAATCTAAGAAAATCGTTGAAAGGTGCCTTTAATTAAACTAATTTTAGGTGTCTTTGGTGAAAATACAAATGAGAATTGGAATATATACACAACAAGACATCAGTGAAAAATGCAAGACAAGACCTACCTCAATTGTTACCAGCATCTTGGAATAACAAGGGACGGGGAACTATGTTTTGGCCTGGTGGATCCTTAACAATTAATAACATGTTATCATACACATAAATATTAAATATACAAAACAACACATTTGGTTTTTAATATTAAAAATTTAGAAGTCGTTATTGCTGAGTCATATACATTTATGAAAGCTTTCAAGTATTTCTTGCATTCAAAACGTTATTTTATGAGAACTTTGCTCCTTGTTCTCAGTGTGTTTGCGTGTGCGTATGCGTGTATGTGTATGTTTGAAGGGTGTTTGGGACTTATTGACTTTATTGACAGAGGTTATCATGCACATATTTGCAGTTTGAAATTTAGAAGAGACAAAATATTTGGAGTTCAACATTTTGAAAGGCAAAAAATGACTATTTGGGATCTCAAATTTGGCGTCAGTCTGATACTCTAAAGAAGCAAATAATAATGTTGGTTGGAACATCCCAAAAGACTCTTGAACAAAAGGTGATTACTTGGGGGCTTTTATATATATATGATCTGTGTTCCATATATATTTTTTTCTATTTTTTCTGTCATTTTATTTGGATTGCTGTACATCGACTTGGTAATATTTGTTATTCCTTGATTATTAATATACAAAATGTAGTACAAAAAAATCACGTTTTTATTTTGAAACCTTCGATATAGCTGTAGGTTAATGAGTAATTTTCATCAAAAAAGTGGAAATTTACATAGCTTAAAATCTTGATGTGATAGACCAAAACAGAGTTCATATTCGTAATCAGCAGCACAAATTTAGTTAGATTTCGTTTAAAAACCCTTTGCCAGAAAAATCGTGTTGACCAGAGTTATGCCTACGATCATAAAAAACAATTACATTTCAAATAATCAAAATAAGTAACATCTAAGTTTACTAATGACTTTTTACATTATTCATCGTTTGTCCTGAAACTTTACAAGATACTATTAGTTTCGTGGCCAAAACGTTTTCAGATGGTTGCGTACTGAACCATTCCAAAACATAGCAATGTCTACGTAAATGGCTTTGTTTATGTCTTTTTTTTCCTTTTTTGTTTTGTTTTTAAGTTCATTTATCTTAGTAGCAAGGCTCCGACGATGCCTTTTAGAGAGACTTCGTTGTGCTAGTGAGGTATTTCTTGGCCTGGTGCCCTCCCTGACATCAACTAATGGCTTTTTCTTTTGTGAAGTTCCAATCTCTGTTTGGCTTATCGAAGAATTGAATTAAGAATCCCTTGGTGACAGTGCAACTGCAATAATCATTAGCGCACGGCTTTTCTATGTCCAACTGAATAATTTAGCAATTAGTCGGAGCACCAAGGCGTTTGAAAGCAATGACTTTATCGCCAAACCTTTTCTACGTGAGTCTTTACAAAACAATGCCAAAATATTATAATGTGTCTGAACACAGCCTAGACTCTTTTCACTTCTTTAGTCAGTCTACTCTGGACGAATAGCATTGTGCTGTCTAAATGCCTAAGTACCTGAAAACCATTGGAAGCTTGACTTGACTCCAACGCCTTTATTTTTTTATCATAAGACCTCCTCCTAGTGACTGTTCAGAACCATTTCAAAACGCTAACGTGTAAACATAGCCCTGATTTGTTTCAATTTGTTTAAACCGAGGAGCTCAAGTTTATTGTGTCTATACGTTAGCGTTTAGCAATTACTTCGAACCTCGCGCATTCCGAACTGAATTAATTTTTTTTATCACCAGAATTTTTCAATTTCGTTCAGTCAAAACTATATCAGGATACCCTGGTGTGATAATAATCTTGATGTCTTTTCACACGTTTTATTATTCAAGGTTGAAAAACGTATGGTAATTGAGTAATTAGCGTGGTACATGTTTTTTAATGACACGAATTAGCCATTTTCTACGCGGTACCTATGATGTTGCAACACCAGAAATCAAATTCCGTTGCTATATCTTCTACATAATTCATATGTACTTTGTTTTCTAATATCTTGTCCTTTTACTTCCCATGATTATGGATCAGGATTTTCTCATCTTTTCTGCAGCATCGATTTTTTGCTTTTTTAATAAAGTATATATTTCTCATTTTGACAAAAGTGTTACGATCGAATATCTCCAATGGTGGTTTTTGATTGACATCAAACACGGAGAGAGAATGGAGAAAAATGAATCTCAAAATAATATTACTTTAATTAATAGTTTTGTTTGTGTAATGAGAGAATGCTTATGTCACTTTTCAAGCTGTACTATTCATCATTCATCTTGTTTAATTGTGTGGTTTACTACTTCTAAAGAAAGTTTTTTGACTTTCACATTTCCCCATAGGGGGTATGAATAAATGAAAGTAAAATGTGATTCAATTGATCATCAAAAACTGAATTTTGAGGAACTTCGTTTGAATAGTATTTATCAAGTGACAATCAAAGGTAGTTTCTAATAATGCTTTGATGTATAATGTAAAAAGCTACTTTTTTTAGTTTTGATTTTATGGTCAGCAAACTTTAATTCCACAACCAAACATAACAACTTTTGTTAAATAATCCTACTGTTGGCATTCGTAAGTGTATTCATTTTAAAATTAATGTTTTTTCTAATGGATACGAATGACAAATCCTTGACTTAACTTTGACTTAGTTGCATAACCCTAGTTATCGGGTCCTCGCACATTCCCTTGATACAACTTCATTCCATTTTGCTCGGTCTTTGGCTTTACGTTCAATTGTCAGTAGAGGGATGCCAAGACACATCGAATTTGGTCTGACCATTTCTTGTGTGGTCTTCCCCGTTTTCTTTTGCCTGGGAATTCTTCTTTATATGATTTTCTCACATGGCTGGAATCATCACGTCTATTCACATGTCCGAACCAGTTCATTCTACGTTTCTTGATCATGTCCAAGATGGTATCTTTTGCTCCCAATGCTCTTCTAATATCAACCAGCCTAACTCTATCACAGCGGGATTTTCTAACCATTGTTCTTAAGCAGTCCTTTTCAAAAACAAGTAGACTTCTTAAATCTTCAGCTTTTAGCGTCCAACAAATCCTACAGTCACACTATAGTTTTTTTTCTTGACCTTGTTTAATTACAGGTTTCACAGGAGTTGTTTCTGTTCTGTTTCTTGAGATTTGAAAATAAACCGCGTACATTATACAGTCTTTTATTCTAATAGACCATTCCACAAATTCTCGATTTTTCTTAGAATAGGGGCAAAAAGAGAGAGTTGAAAGAAACGAGTCACTAACTGAAGCTACATACTGAGCTGGTATCAGCAAGGAAAGATCACCAGAACACTAGCAATGATAATACCTATAGAAAACACTAAGACAAGCCGTATTTCTTCGACGAGACAAAGGTTGAAGCGTAGCAACAAAATTTGGACCTATCAAGTTACAAGTGGTTCTCTAAACTCGGTCAAGATGAGAAGAGGGAGCACCTGTATAGATGTGACAACAGAAACCTATGCAAGGACAAGTGATAGGTTTATAGAGCAACGACAAAAGGCAATAAAAATCTATAGAAAATGACAAACCAAGCAAATTCAATGGTGAGCATCCCTTGAGAGAAAAAGTAACCAAGAATATTTAAAGGAGGTAGGGACTCAGTTTCTATTGAACCAGATCAGTTGTGTTTCGGTTGTATTGAATCAACTATTCACTTTTTCTCCTATTCTCTGACAGGCTGATCAGACGTAGGCTGTCAGAGAATGGAAATTATTCAGGTCAAACTTCGAATTTTCCTCACGTTTGACTTTCCCTTCCGAGTTGTCTTGTTGCCAATCCTAGAGTAAAAGAAGTGGTATCACCATAGATGTTGATGAACTGAAGGAAATCATCAGGAAGATCATTGATGTAAAGGAGGAAGAGACTGGCACCAACAATAGAACCTTGAAGAATGCAAACATTGATGGAATATTCATTAGATGTAACTTTCCTCCTCACTTGCCTAATGCTTTTTCTTATCTTAGAAATTGTTAAACGATCTGCTTTACACACCTTCCACGGCCACTTTCATTTGTTAAACTACGTTTACCAAGTATTTTCCCACTTATTTTTAATACACTTTGGCCATTATCAGGTTTATTTATTTATGGTTTATTTGCTTTTTACCCATTCCTTCAAATGTTTAACATTCATGCATATTTGTTTTTAAGACCCCGTTGTTAGTTCTGTTTATCTTTTTCTCTTCTTTCTTCTTGTTGATCGGGTGAAATTAAAGGACATTGTGCAATAATCCGCAATAAAATATTGCGTAACAAATCGTAACAAGATGGAAGCAGATTGAAAATTCAGAATACTTTTAATTTATATCCATTTATACATATATATTTATATATATATATGTGTGTGTGTGTTTTTGTGTGTGTGATAGCTCCAATATTCTTATATCATTGAGCACTGTCGATAGCTAATAATTATTTCGATACTGGTGTCTGTATATATATACCCTATTCCCCCGCATATAAGCCCACCCTGCATAAAAGCCCATGGGCTTATATCCGGCTATAGGCCCACTGGGCTTATAAGCGAGAGACATTTTCAAGAATGACATTTTCATTAAGAACGATACTTTTCATTAGACGATCTTTTCTCTTCCAACAATATCTTTTACAATACACTCTGCTTTTCCAAGATATTTATCTGGTCCTTTCAGTAAGTAATTGCACGGGACCTCCAAACCATTCCCTCGCTTATTTTCTCTTCGACCACATACTGTAGCTTTCATTTTTCCTCCTGAGTTTAATGCGTAACAGCAGTATCGCGAAATTTCCTTTGGAACATGACCAACAACAGTTTTGTTCTTTAAAACTTTGATAGCATATTTATCATGAGAATTTTCTGGTTCAGGTAAACATGTCAAATCTTCACCTAAAACAGGCGACCAAACTTCTTTGTACACACGATGACCAGTAAAACTTTTAAAAGTAATACTGTAAGGTTTGTGTCCTGATGTTCTTGCCATGATATTAAAGTGTAACGCTTGCAACAGTGAGAACAGTTAGATTATTCGTTTGTAAACGTTCGAAATAGCATTCGAACGTAGATAGGAGAAATAGCATTCGAACGCGGAAAGGAGAAATATCATTTGAACGCGCAGTGAAAATTCTTTTTAAAGATGGAAGCCAGGAAAAGCTACACGTTGAGCTTCAAGAAAACAGTATTGAAAACATTAGATGAAAACAATGGAAATATTTCAGCAACATCTAAAATTTGTTCTGTAGATAGAAAGAACATTCGTCGATGGAAAAACCAACGCACAACAATAGAAAAAGTTTGCATAACCAGGGGTGTGAAGTCTCGATCTAAAAGACGAATAAGGCTGACGAAGGCAAAGTTTCCACTCCTTGAAGATGCTCTTGTGCAATATGTAAAAGAAGAAAGAGGAAAACGTCAAACCGTTACAGGAAAAATGATTAGAAGAAAAGCAACAACACTTTTTCCAAATATTTATCCTAATCCAGCAGAAACGTTCAAGGCATCAAATGGTTGGCTTACTCGAATGCTGAACAGAAATAATCTGAGTTACCGCCGTGTTACAAGTGTAGGACAAAAAATACCTGTAGATGCACCAGAACGAGCAGACCGTTTTCTGGCTGAGATGAAAGATTGCTCCAAAGATTACGAAATGATTTTAAACATGGATGAAACTCCATGTTATTTCGATGTGCCGAGATCTACAACCTACGATTTCAGCGGCATTCAAACTGTAAAAGTTGCAACAACAGGACATGAGAAATTAAGATTTACTGCTGTGTTAACCGCAGGAGTTCAGAAGCAAGGTGATGAATATAAGGCTTTCAAACTTCCACCAATGATTATTTTTAAGAATCTGAAGAAAGCTCCAAAAGGAACATATCCACCAGGAATGGTAATAGAGGGATCAAAGGGAGGAACAATGACAAGGGACATGATGTTAGATAAATACAATGGTTTGTTCAAGAAAAGACCAGGATGTTTTTTTAAGCAAACGAAAAGCTTGTTAATCATGGATACTGCGAAATCACACATGGGTGATGAAGTTGGTTCAGCGTTTCAAAATCTTGAGACAGATGTGAAGTATATCGACGGTGGAATGACCCCACTGCTTCAATTCTTAGATACCCACGTTAACAAGTCTTTCAAAGACCGGTTAAAAGATACGTGGGCCGACTGGATGAATTGCGGTGAAGTGGAGTATACTAGGACGGGAAAGAGGAGAAGAGCGTCTTATGAAATGGTGGCAAAGTGGGCTCAAGAAGCATGGAAGGAGGTTCCGAATGAAATGATCGTTAGTGGCTTCAAACAATGTGGTTATATTGAATGGAATGGTAATTTAGATGTTTTACACTCTCGTTTAAAAGAAACGATAACGAATCGAGCTGTTCCATTGAGCCTTATTCTTGAAGTGGAAGAAATGATGTTGGCAAGAGAAGAGGAGTTACTAGAACAACCAACAATCGATGCAGAACAATCAAGCAACGAAGAGGATGAAGAACAACAAGATTACGAAAGTGAAGTCGATTCGGACGAATGTTCAGAAGACACAGACATTGAAATTGACTGCGTTTAGAGTGCTGTAAAAGCACCAGTAGTGCATTAGAATGATTAAAGAAAAAAAAATATATTGAAATATGCCATTTTTTTTTATCCACCCTTGCTGATTTTGGGTCAAAAATTTATAAGTCCATGGGCTTATATACGAGAGCGTTTTTCAGGTAGCGAAATTCAAAATCTTAAAAAATTTGCTTATAAGCCCATGGGCTTATATGCGGGGGAATAGGGTATGTCCTACCAATGATAAACAGATAATTATCTATTGCACCACATCGACTACAGACAGCATGTGCAAGAGTAAGAGTTTTGAAACAATGTTTCTGGTATTACAGATCGTACTTTCGATCTTGCTCATAACTCTCGCAATTGTTGACCAGACTTGATAAGAAATACCTGATGCCATTGCGAGAAAAAAATCTCCAACTCTTATAATCCAGAGCAATATTCCTATGCTCCCAACCCTGACGGCCGAATGGAAAGAGGCCGTCCCCAAGCGACCTTGGTAAAAATTAAAACAGCAAGATGAAGGTAAAGCGTTTTGGTGAGGTGTGAAGTAGACAAACCACAGTGGCGAGCTCTGGTGGGGTTTTATGCAGCATAGTCCGAAGAGGACTAAGTAAGACTTAATATTTACGTCGCTATTATTTTAGTGCGTGAACTAATAGTTCCTAAATTGAAGGTTGTTGTTTCATTACTCTTTTTGAAATAGCAAGTGGTTGATATATTATGTAATTAACTGAAGTGAAAATCTCAATATATCATGTTAATCCCCCTTGAAAATTTATTTTCTAATGTAAGTATCGGTTACATTTGCAACAACTGTTTCATCGGATTATTCCATTCACACTTTGTTTGATTACATTCTTATAATTTCATAAATGGATATTAACCATTCCATAAATAAAAAATACACTATCTACAATGTACTTTTTGCTATAAAACTGATGGCTGGATTATCTTTTACATTTTCTCCCTAAAGATATTGATTAAATAGAGTTTATTAATCCTGAAGTCATGTTTGCCATTTGAGTTGGCAAGCTGACAGTAGAGAACAAAAAGAAATTATATTCAACATGGACGAAAAAAACAGAGAACAAGGGAAGGTACTTTCTTATCTCAGAATGAAAAACAAACAAACAGAAAAACCTGTCAGTTTCATTTAACGTTTTCTCAAAATATATTATCTTATTTTTAACAAAAATATAAGAAAAATCATGTCAAATATCATCATTACGAGTTAACAAGGGGTAAAAACACCTTGAATATTTTAATAATTGATCTCTGAGGTAAGAAAGAAGCTATTTGGTTCCCATCCCGAAATCATTTTAGGAAGCGTTCATAAAAAACGTAGAATATCCTCTTTCTATTTATCACCTGTGAAGAAGCTTTACTTGTAATTAGCTAGATAGGATAATGTGTCACTGCGAATCGTTAAATCCTGTAACTTAAGTACCAACGTAAAATTCAAGATAAACTTAACAACGTGAAGCGACAATTGATCCTCTTTTTTTTGAGTTGTTGTGAAAGGAGTGATCATCCTCTTTAAATACAACAAAAGCAGCCAACATTTACTTTAGGGGTTGACTGTTGAACTTTGCATCACTGAGTTTACTCTTATTGCCTGGGTGATAAAGAAAATCTGAAAAGAAGACTAAATGAAAAGGATCTTTATTGTCTGTGGATACAAAGTAAGTCTGGTGCTCTCTTGTTCCTTTTCATATAACAGCATCACTTTGCATTTGTAAATTGCGGAACAACAAAGTGAATCACTATGACAACGTTGGTCCGATTTGTGACTAGAGATAAACGTACTATCCATTGTCAACCTATAAATTTGTTACAATTTATTCACTTTGTAAATGGCATAATTTATGTCATAACGTTATGCATAAATCATCTCTTACTTTTGGAATGTCTTTTTCAGGTGGCTCAGAAGACAAGTGTTCATTGAGAAGGAAAAAACGCCATGTCTATTTGATGTTATCGGTTGACTTTCATATTGAGAAATATGATATGATAAACGAGCATAAAAGCTAAGGAAGTGTGAGTGCGTTGTATGTAAATTCAATCCTTGCTTTTTTGAGGAATAGCGCACTACGATTTTTTTTTTCAATTCCTTAGAAAGGTAGTTTAGTAAAATCACTCGACCTTAGTTCATAATCTGCTAAACACTAAGTTATTTTATATGATTTGATTGATCATAAAGTATATATTTATATATATATATATATATATATATACATGTATATATAAAATATATGGTGAACGACCAAAAACTCCAGAAAACTTATATATGTATATATACATATACAAGTTTATATTTATATGTATATATATACATACACGCAAATATATATATATGATTATGTACATACATATGTATATATATATATATGCTTGTGTGTGTGTGCGTGTGTGTGCGTGTGTAAAAATATGAGTTGATACATTCAAAACTAAAAGTCCTCAATACATTGTTTTGTAGAGTGTAAAGCTTTAAAAAAAAATTAAAAGCTAAAGGCTGCTAGNGACTAGAGATAAACGTACTATCCATTGTCAACCTATAAATTTGTTACAATTTATTCACTTTGTAAATGGCATAATTTATGTCATAACGTTATGCATAAATCATCTCTTACTTTTGGAATGTCTTTTTCAGGTGGCTCAGAAGACAAGTGTTCATTGAGAAGGAAAAAACGCCATGTCTATTTGATGTTATCGGTTGACTTTCATATTGAGAAATATGATATGATAAACGAGCATAAAAGCTAAGGAAGTGTGAGTGCGTTGTATGTAAATTCAATCCTTGCTTTTTTGAGGAATAGCGCACTACGATTTTTTTTTCAATTCCTTAGAAAGGTAGTTTAGTAAAATCACTCGACCTTAGTTCATAATCTGCTAAACACTAAGTTATTTTATATGATTTGATTGATCATAAAGTATATATTTTTATATATATATATATACATGTATATATAAAATATATGGTGAACGACCAAAAACTCCAGAAAACTTATATATGTATATATACATATACAAGTTTATATTTATATGTAGATATATATGATTATGTACATACATATGTATATATATATATATATATATATATATGCGTGTGTGTGTGTGCGTGTGTGTGCGTGTGTAAAAATATGAGTTGATACATTCAAAACTAAAAGTCCTCAATACATTGTTTTGTAGAGTGTAAAGCTTTAAAAAAAAATTAAAAGCTAAAGGCTGCTAGAATACATAAGTTTCACACAAGTACAAAAACAATCATCAGATCGATTACAGTTGCCTGGTTGGCCATATTGAAGGTGGCTTAAAGTTGACAACACAATATTTATTTCCATGCCTTTAATGTATGTATGTTGTCACTGAAGCATTATAACAACAGATTACTACAGATTCAAATTGAAAGAACTTCACAGAGAATTTCAACGTCTTCAATCTTTATTCAACAGCGCATGCGTAATAACATATATCTTAAAACACTACAATGCCTACACTTGTTTAATATTTCAGTTCGCTTGTTCAAAAGACTTCTTTTGTTTGCTCTCAAAATTGCCATTGTTTCGGCAAAATAACTGCATACGTCCGAACCCCTATATACGCGTGCAAGCTTTAAAATAGACTATCTTAAAAATAGACTTACCGCTTTTCAAAGTCCCAAGCATATTTCGATAGAGCTGTGCTATGCGCCTAACCTTTTTTTCTCAACGATTATTTATAGTTTTCGTAACGTGTTTTGAATTCACATTCCATCATGCCGATATATTTTCCTTCTGCATAGCATCAGAAAATACACCGGCCTTTTATACGATGTTGTAATTAAGGCATTTATCTTCCAACTGGCAATTCTTGGTGTTGCGATAATTACATTCCCTGTTGGGTGATAGATTGGGTCTTAAAACATTTCCATTGTTGCTCCTCGTAATGGAATGCACGTTATCCATACAACTGTAACTCAGTTTGCAACTGTTCATATTCGAGACTCTATGTAAGATATGGTCTTTATGGATATGCTTTTCAATGAGTTTAACGAAAAGTTTAGCAATTTTTTACCGACCTTTCATTTTCCTACCTCTTGTACAGTTTGGTGGTTTAAACTTTTACCTTTTGCAACAACCCACTTTCTTGCAAAGCCTTTTCGTACAAAGATGCTGCTTTACTAAATTCATTAGCATTGCATGATAATGCAGAAATCCTTTTATTGATATTAATCGGTAGTCGTTTTAAAATGAGAGGCAGGTAATTGGATTGAGAGTTGATTCATAGGGGGGGGGGGTATCCGACATCCTTTACGGAAAGAACTTAATCAGGCACGTCTAGAGTTATATCTAAAAAGTTAACAATCTTCAGGTTGGCATGAGCGTTAATTTGTACCCTTAACTTCTTAAATATTGCGGAAAACTCTTTCCTTATTCAGTCGGCACTCCTAGGTCATTCCCTTTTCAGCGCAGGTAGACCGTTGTCTATATATAATCCTATGCAGGCAATGTTACTGTATATGTCACACAGACTGCTTAAAATGTATAGCCCCACTAATTCTCATACTTCTGCCCCATCATAAATACCCATTGTAACAACAAACAGACTTGAATTGTTCCGTTTGATCCAAGGGGTATCGTTGTCAAACAACTGTGACTTTCTGGCATGCATGATTACTTCTCTGTCCTTGGCTGTTATTGTTGCTCACGCTTCCTGAATTCCTCTTAGTGGGATTGGTTAGTCTGCATGGCACCTTGCGTGGAAATGCATTCTTTGTTGTCCTTGATTGTAACATATGCTTGTTGTTTAAGGGGGGGTGGGGGGTGGTTCTCACTCTTTTGCTTATTACAATCTTTGAGGCAATATCCTTTCATTTTGTTTACAGTGAACGTCTCGGATTTCTTGTACGTTTTTGTATATATACATATATGTATGTGTGTGTGTGTGCGTGTGTGTCTCCAATTCAGTTTCACAAGTGGAAGAGGCACCATAGACGCAATCCTTGCACTTAAGGGTGTTGTCTCACCACACGAAGCATCTGGCAAAAATTCCTCATTGGTTTTGTGACTACAATAAGGCTTTTAATAGCGTTATCAGCTCACTGTTGTTTGAAAAGTTGCAATTGCTAGGTGATGCAAATGACGCACGCCACCTCATAGAGGACCTAAATACACTCATATGGTATACTATGCTGGAAAGGTCAAGTAGCTGAACCTTTCAAAACGCCGATGGGGTTACACGAAGACTATGCTCTATCACCTTGTCTCTTCAGCATCTACACAGAATGTGTGGTGCGAGGATGGCACACACTATGTAACAACATAAGAATACTGATGTTGTCAACGTCGAAGCAAATGAGATTCGGTATATAAACGACCTCACTATAAGTTGCTTTATCGCTCGAAGATGCCGAATTCATAATGGAAACTCTAAAGAATGTCTCAGAAAGATACGGTCTTATCGTCCACCTAGGCAAGACTGGATACATGGTGATCAATGATACATCTTCCACAACCATCTCATACCGCAGGAACATCATTCCGCCTGTTGACAAATTGGGATATCTTAGTGTAACAAGTACCGCAAATTTAAACGACTCGAAGCAAATTCATGCACGAATTTTCCTGGGCAAAGCAATCCTCAATCAGTCAAGATATTTACGATCATCTGGGATCTCCTTTGACACCAAAGGGAAATTAGCTGATGTTCTCATATCTTCAGTCTTCACATATGGCTTCTTCTTCACCAGTAATCAATTAAGACCTGCTTATGAAAAGGAAGGCTGAATGGTGTTGTCGTGCAATACATCAGGATGATCTTGCAAATACTGTCATCCTTGACTCGCTAACAGGCACCCATCGTCCGGGCGGAAGACCAAAATGTGGTGGTGTGACAATGTCTTGAAATGGATCGGTCTCTCCGTGTATAATATATGAAATAAATGAAATAACTCCCTTCCCTTGCGCTAGCCAGACAGCACCTGTCAAAGGCAACATCCTCTTCAGGAAGTAGAAGCCGACCACTCACACGAGGACGGTTATGCGAATGGTTGAATGATGTATATATATATATATATATGTGTGTGCATATATGTATATATATTTCTATATTTATATATATGTCTATATTTATACATATATATATATATGCGTGTGTGTGTGTGTGTATGTATCCTCTATCACTTTAGCTTTGGGTCCTCGTACCTAACCAGAACATTTTTGTAACCATATCCTTTAATTGAATGCGCCATTTCTCTCCCAGGTCTTCCTTAATCGTTAGTCATTTCATCCCAATCACGCCCATAAGCGGAATCTTCCCCAGAATGGTACATACACGTGAAAGATATTGTTGCAAAAATGATTTGATGAAGAACGAGCACCGATAGGTTCGAATCCACTTCGTTGCACATTTACTTTTCACTTTTCTTAAATTTCAAGTCCTCACTTTCCACATCTTATGTTATTTTCGATAGAAAATACACATATACATATATATGTGTATATATATGTATATGTATATATGTATATATACTCAATCTGCAGACAGTACTGTTTCGCCCTTAGTTGGCTCATCAGTGCAGCACAGAGCTTCTGAGACATAACTCTCTGGCCATGTTGCCGTAGCAAACACAACTTAAAGAGTTATTGTGGGATCCTGCCAGAGTGCTCAAATCACGCATGTGCAGTGAGCATTGCATTACGCTAACAACAAGTTCCCATCTCAGATATATATATATATATATATATATATATATATATATATATAAAGAGAGAGAGAGACAGACAGACAGACAAAGAAAGATATTTTTTTATTTTTGACGCTGCGTATTGTTCTGAAACCTCCGGAATATATGTATATATTGAAAACAAGAAATGTTGGACAAATATATCTTAAAGGTTTTAGTTATATTAATTATCATTTTTGCATTTACAGCTTGGTTGAGTTGTATTAATCTTATGTATCCATGAATTTACTTTTAAGCAGTAGTTTTGTTTACGAAAAATATGACCTAGAGAGCTGTATACTTTGCTTTCCTCGAATACAAAATTGTATGGTACGATATGGTAGTTGTTTTTTTCACGTATTTTTATTCTGCTATTTCACTTGCACGAACAATTATTTGTTGTCTCCATAGCAAGTTTTCAGTCAAAAAGAAATCTACTCAGTCGCATCAGGGGTGGTCAAGCACGTTTTCTGGCCACCTCATTCGTAAAGATGGATTAGAGACTACAATTCTATTAGGCAAGATAGATGGTAAACGATCGAGAGGAAGACAAAGGATTACATATTTGGATAGCATTTGCAACTGGATTAACGAAGGACTAAATACAAACATGAATGCCATCTCACTTAACCATCTTGCAAGAAGGAGAATGCAGTGGAGAGCTATGATCGCCAACGTCCTTAGAGGATATGGCACCTAGAGAGAGGGAGATAGCAAGTTTTGGTAATTCTACCTAAAGTCACAGTATATCAAATATTTTTAAAAGATATTGTATGTATATGATGTGAGTTTAACCATAGCTGATTGCAATAAGCTTAAGTCAGGAAATATAACAGCAGTCAGTCGTTTGAATTGAAGTCCAACTTTTTCTGTAAGATTAATGAACTGTTGTGAAAAATTATCACTCATAAAATGTTACACAAATTCATGCCTCTTTACTCTACTTAAAATTTCCAAAAAGCAGTTTTTAAAACAAATGTGTAAGAGAGTTGTCATAAATCGATCAAATATGAAATCCCATGGTCTTTTTTTTCTCAGCCAGATGGGTTATCTGAGATACTCTAGATGAGGTAGTGAAAGATAAGCTCAAAAGTGACTTTCTTCTATGTGGGACAGCTGAAGTATAATAAATAGAAGCTGCTATAAATTGGCGAATAGGGAGGAAGTATTTCACAGTTTGCGATCTCATGCTGTGTTCACGCTACATATTGGCTAAAGACTTAAGTTTTTGCTCTCCATTGAAATTAAATCTTTGAGATCATAGCAAGAGGAACAACATTACCTCTTTTTGTAAGTCTTTATGTCTACTAGATTTATTTTGATAGATAATAATTTTATAATTTTGGTGATAGTTATTATTGTTTATTTTATTTAAAAAAACAAGCACAGAAACTGTTGAATAATCAATCACTAAACCTTTTCAAACTTAAAACATGAATTATGATTTAACAATGAGAGATTGGGGTGAAAAAAGCATCAGGTAATGAGCTCCAGTGAATATTTAGAAATTGTTGAAAGTTCAGACAAATTTTATTGATGAAGTACTTCTCTGTTTACCAAACGCACATACCTAAAAAGAAAAGAATAAAAAAAAATTCGTCTTATAACTAAGATCGGTTTTGATATCTGTAGTTTTTCTACACCAACATTATTTTGAAACTAAAAGCTTCTATTTTTATTGAAGTAACATTACCTATGTCAGGTCATTTTGTTTTAACTTCAAAGGAAAAATAGGTTACAATTTTTTATGTCTTTAGACCTTGGAAATACTAGGGAACGCCAATTAATTTAGCAATCTTTTAGATTTTTCTTGACACCAATTTGGGTTTTTTCTTTCTTTCAAAAATTGGCTTTTAATGCGATTAAGTGTGACAAAGACAGACTTAATTACTTCATGTGCACAACAAAGACAACCTTGATAAATTCATGCTTTTAAATTTTCCTAGTTCGATCAGCTGGACAGACTTATGTACGGCAAGATTCTTTAGAACTCTGGAAACAGTAAAGAATCTCAATTAATTTCGCGGCATTTTTAATTTTACATCTGCATTGACTCCGGTAGTTTGGTGTCACTTGCAGATGATTAAAATAGCTGGTGCCACGCTGTCCGTGAACAAATTGAATGAGAAGAGGATGATAGGAACCCTAAGAGCATGCAGACAAGAGGCACTTAGGAAACAGCGACAGCCTTTTTGGCAAAGGCTTATGCACCAATCACGCTCCTGAGCCACACCAGCCGTCTCTCAAGGACTAACCACCCACACTGGCGTTAACGGTACCTCTTGTGACAAAGGGAGATCTAGTACTATTTTGAAAAATGCCTAACTCAAAAAATTCTATACTCTTGGGATTAGTTGAGTCAAACGCAAAGAATTCACTGCTCTAAAGGGATTTTAAGGGATCTTCTTTGTCTTCACAATATTTAAAGTGCCGATAATTCAAAACTGACGTTGGGTTAACTCTTTGAATTTTGTTTATTTGCAGACGAGTCCTTTTCTTATTGTTCTTTCCTTAGTTTCGCTCTTTCCATATTTTTTTTGTGTTAAATCACTCTTATTTTTCTTAGATCTAAAGATTAATTCAATTTATGGATTTCTTTATTAAAACATTCTTCATTAAATCCGATTAATCATTAAGAACTTAACCTTTATTGTACTTATTTAGCTTTTCTACGTCATTGTATCTTGCCCATAACTTTTATAGTGAAAAGTAAATTGAATAAGAGTGGAGACGCCCCCCAGGCATTGCAAATAGATTTATTGCAAGAGTCCAGCTATGACGAAACTCTAAAATGAAAGAAAATCACTGCCTATTCATCACTTGCATTCCTTTTAATAGTTAAGAACCATACAAAGCACAATGCCATTAGGTGTATGGCACTGTGAAGATATGACAGATGGAAAAGGAACGCAAAGCCATGGGATGGACTTATAAACATTCCCATTTGCTTTCATTCCAATGGCATTGGCTTCCAGATATCCATTGCTAAATACTGAATGCGAGAGCCTTTCTGTTTACACTTCAAATGGATATTCAGTAGATCTTAGTCTTTGCCACACCTTCAAAACTTTTCTTATTCCTCATGTAGCAGAAGTTACTAATAAACGTCAGGCAGCCGTAAAATGTTTAATATCTTGATTTAATATACTTGACTTAGATTCAGTATTTATTCCTCGCTTGTTGTAACTTGCCGCTGCCTAGATCCATATAAAGCGTTGCCGTCCCATGTAATTTATAGAAATATCGGTGTTTTACACTAATGTGTTTATGTTTGCTGACGGATTATTATCTTTCTTTACAGTTTTGTCCTTTTCTATCAGAGGTCTATAGGATATGCTCAGATGTACAATGTTTTACGTGCCTAACTCATTCCTTCTTCGAATTGTGTTCTGCTTCATCTTTTGCGGTTTTGATTATCTGTTCATGGACAACGATTCTAAGGTGCGGAGTCCAGTGTAAATTGAGGAATTTTAGAAACATCATTGTTGCATCGATCCCAATCTTTGCAAAGCTCCTGATTTATTCTCTATGATTCACATCCTATAATATTTTCCTGGCTAAGAACTGCACAAAGTATAATACCACTAAGTGTATGGAAGTAAGGCAAAGAAGACGAAAAAGGACAGAGAAAAGAGCTTTGGCCAAGAGAGAATATTTAACCTTAGACTTAAACACGTTTTAAGCCTTTCAAGTTATATGACGAAGAAAAGCATTCATAGATAAAACTAACAGATAATAAATAATATATATATTATCTATAATATTACATATTTCTTTTTCCTTCAATAGCAGTAAAAAGATGACTTAAAGCAATATAAAACTTCTAAGAAAAACACCAACCGTTACATGCTGACGTGATAATTTTTCTTCTTCAGAAAGTTTCATTTCAGTAGTGCAAAATGTTGAGATGTATAGTATGATAATGCATAAATTAAGATGGAGTGAAAGGTCAACCATTTTTGCCATTTTTTGGCAATGTTTGTGGTTTTGAAAGAGATATAAATGTATTTGTTTTACAAGATAATTTTGCATTTAAAAAGACAGAATATCTTTTTAATAAGAAGAAAGGTATTGTTCTTTCAGATACGCAATACCGAAATAGAACGAACACGAATGAAAATGACTGAGGGTCCTTATTTTACGACATGTTTTCACTTACTTTGGGATTATTTTAGCCAAAGATCCTATTACCTTTCCATATGTCAATCATTATTCATTAACATTTCTTAATATGTTATGCTTTCCCTATATTACACTTATACTTAGTTACTTTAAATAATTTCTAAGGAATTATAATTTCCCTTTTTATCCAGAATGAAAAAATTCAAAACAAAATATGTCACAGTCATCGTCATTTATAATTTAGAACATTGGCGCTTTTTGTGTTTTTTGACATTGTATAGAAAGTTTTTGGAACAAACACACTTTCATGGCACGTATTTTAACAATTGTGGTGATTTCTGGAGAAAAATTCTCCTTCCATAATATTGGTTAGTTAGGCCCAATGAAACCATTGGATAAAATTAAGACAATTTAAAAAACCATAATTATTGATCAAATTTTGTTTAATAAATATCAATATTCACTGGTTAGCGTTAAGCAAAACATCACACTCGGGTTAAGTATTCAGCTATGCTGCTCTTAATCCCAATCTACCAAAGTACCAAAACCGCAAAATTTTAGAAGAATGCCGACCACCAACCATCAATGCCATTGACAAATAATTGACAACCGTCCATTGATTTTTTTTTCGGGAAATCCTTTTCCGACCGGCTACTGCTTCAAAAGAACTTCTCTTGAAAACATATTTTGGAATTTTCAGGCCTTTAATTTCAAAATACTAGAAATATAAAACCGCAAAATTTTAGAAGAATGCCGACCACCAACCATCAAGGCCATTGACAAATAATTGACAACCGTCCATTGATTTTTTTTTCGGGAAATCCTTTTCCGACCGGCTACTGCTTCAAAAGAACTTCTCTTGAAAACATATTTTGGAATTTTCAGGCCTTTAATTTCAAAATACTAGAAATATAAAACCGCAAAATTTTAGAAGAATGCCGACCACCAACCATCAAGGCCATTGACAAATAATTGACAACCGTCCATTGATTTTTTTTTCGGGAAATCCTTTTCCGACCGGCTACTGCTTCAAAAGAACTTCTCTTGAAAACATATTTTGGAATTTTCAGGCCTTTAATTTCAAAATACTAGAAATATAAAACCGCAAAATTTTAGAAGAATGCCGACCACCAACCATCAAGGCCATTGACAAATAATTGACAACCGTCCATTGATTTTTTTTTCGGGAAATCCTTTTCCGACCGGCTATTGCTTCAAAAGAGCTTCTCTTGAAAACATATTTTGGATTTTTCAGGCCTTTTAATTTCAAAATACTAGACATATCAACATCTCTGAAAAATAAATTATTTACTTTTGACTGACAGGCAAAAAAAATTCTTTTTTTAAATCAATCTGATTCATAGCAAAAAGCAGCGAAGAGTATTACAGGTATTGCTGCAACACTGGTTTTTCAAGGAGCCCATATAAAGTGCCTCAGAAATTTAGTTAACAACTTCAAAGGAAATATATTTGACTCGTGCGACTTTTAAGGTTCTGCTTGACCTTTTAAGCACTCGCTAAGGCAACAAACAAAATAATCTTTATATTTAAAATAGCCATTTCCTTCGCCCACGTTTAAATTTGTGTCTAACAGGTCATTGTGGGAGTTTTCATTTCACGAGTTTTTAAACCAGACAGCACAGATTTGGCTAGCACAGCTTCTGCAGAATATGATATGCCATTTTAGCATGATACGTAAGCTTCTTCACCAGACTACTGAGAAACATTTTGATTTATTATGTTAAAGAAAGTTATTTAAAGCCAACTTTAACATCCTTGATGGAAATTGATCTTTTCACCATGTTGGCTTCCGTTTCGTTTGATTCCTCTATTTCAAGGAAGATCAGAAAGGGGAATGGTAACAAGGTTACACATGACTCACAGTCCAATCACCAAGGAAATAAACATCTCACTTTCAAACACGTTCAATAAAAAAAAGCAGCCGAGAAAACACAACTCACTCTCAATTGGTAGTAACAAGGTTAAATATCCTGTTGTGTTTTTCAATCAACATTTAAGTAATTTTTTTTATTTGTTCAATTATTGAATTAGAAGAATCACATACATTATAGCAAGCACAAGTAGATGGACGAAAGTAGCGGGGCGAGAACTATTAACAGACACAAAAGACCGAAAGAGGTGGAAGTCGATAATCGTCAACGTCCTAATAGGACATGGTACCCGAGAGAGAGAGAGAGAGAGAGAGAGAGAGAGAGAGAGAGAGAGAGAGAGAGAGAGAGAGAGAATGAGAGAGAATAACATAAAAATACTGTATGTTAAGTGGAATACTTTAATTGCTTAACATCCAATCGTCGTGGTCTTTTTCTTCTTTCGCCACTTCTCTATCTTCAAGGACTCCAACAGCAAATGTTTATTTCAGACTGCTTGAACCTTGGCATTTGTTATTTGTAGATCCATTGCCACTTGTGACAATGCTTTCGCTTTCATTCGAATGGCTACATTCTGCAGCAGCTTCATATTTTAAACTTCTACAGAAGCCCTTTCACTAGTACCAGGACTTTCAGACAGATTTTACCGTAAATCCAAGCCAGATGACCACAAAAAAGTAGATTTAGAATGAAGCCAATATTTATTTTCCTAAGAATGCCAAGTGAATCACTTCTTCACTTGACCTTGGACTGCTTTCTTCTTTGAACAAGATCAATATGACCCAGTCCATAGCTAAACAACTTGATGAGATAGAAGAAAACTGTTATACGTTTTGAACTCAGCGGCACCGAATTACCCAAGAACAGGTCTCAAACGTTAGGCAGCAGAAATTTGTTTTCGTTTGTTGACTTGTGTCATAGATCTTACTGGGACAAAATGTAGAGTAGATGAGAAATTCATGAATAGGGAAAATGAAAGTGATGCATGTGTCCTGGACACGAAATAAGCAGCCCATAGTGCTAAAGAGCTAGGTAATAGATACCAGTTTTTCTGTGATAAAGTAGGAAGTGTCAATGATGGAATTGGGATGACTTTTGTTCCAGAAAAAAGAATGGAGTGGTGGAATTAGAGAGAATAAACGTAGGCACATAACCTTTGCTTCATGACCTAGTTGGAATCGAGGTTTCAAGGAAAGATTTATGAAAGTTTTAAATGGCTAATAGTATCTACTTAATTTGAAGACCTGAATTTGTAGGATGGAGACATAAACAAACAGGTAGGAAAAGAAGTAGAAGCTTATAAGGATGTGTACGAAATGAGCAATAAGCTACGCCCAACTAGATAGTTCAGTAAATAAGAAGTGAAGTAACATCAAAACCTTGATGATGAAAACAACTAAAGAGACTTGTGAAAAGACAAAAGCTGGCAGGAAAGCGGAAGAAAGAGCCATGTTGGGGGAACAAAGAGCTGCAAGATAACATCAAGCAAAGAAGGAAGTATTCAAAAAGTTGCAAAAAACAAAAAACAGAAGCAAAAAGGAAGTGTACAATCACAAGACGAATAAAGTATAAAAACCAGTGAAAAAGCAGGGTGGCATGCAGTGAGTGAACATCAAAAAGGATGTTGCCACAATGCTCTTTGTAAGAAGCCAGTCAGGAGACATTTTAATCAAATTCAAACAAATCAAAGTTTAGTTGATGGGTTATTTCAACACAATGATGAATATGGAGAATGTAAGCAATGGGTTAGCAGAGATGTAACCATTCGAAGGTCCAGTTAAAAATATCCCACTAAATGAGATGAAACTGGCAGTCAAAAACTTAAAGAAAGGAAAAGTTGCTACCTGCGTCCATCTAGTGCAAGTATCAAAGAAGATAGGCACAGAAATGGTGTTCAACTTGTCTGAGACAATATGGAATCACAAACAAATTCCAAGCTTTTGGAAAGAAAGTAAAGCTATTCCTATATACAGACAGAAGGAAGATTCTCTGAACTGCAGTTATCATAGAGGAACCATACTTTTATAGAACCTTTTAAACGTTTTACATGACCAAAGAGTAAGGAAACTCTAGAAATTATTAATATTCAGGACAAGAGAGGTCACAGAGGAAATTGGAAGATTTTCAGTGGCAACTATTAATACGACAGGCAAAGTGTACTATGAGAACTCCTTTTCACAGCCGATCTCGTGTTAGTAGCAAAAACGGAGGAACAATTCCTATGAAGGTGATTTGTATAGCAACAAGGAATGTAGAGTTGTGATTTTAAAGTCAACACAGACAAGACAAAGGCAATGGCAACGAGTTAGCAAGTTTTTTAGATGAACAGCACTGACCGAAATGGTAATGAATTAAAGCAGGATCCCATTTTTAAATTTACTACCCTGAAGTTAGCGTGAGCGAGGCAAACTGTTAGAAGAAAAATCACCGCAGATGGATGAGAATGAATTTTTCTCCGAAATTCTCTATAACAAATGCATGTCAAGAAGGATGAAAATCAAAAGACTGTAATAAAACCAATGGTGTTGTATGAAGCAGAGCTGTGGATTCTGAGAAAATGAGAAGATTGAGACGAAAATGAGAAGATTGAGACAATAAAGATTAGAAGATTGAGAAGAATCAAGGGAATAATCAAAATTGAGAGATAACGAAATGGTGATATTAGAGCTAAACTGGATGTGAATAAAATTGAGACTTAAGTTTGTCAATCTCGTTTGCGTTGGCATGGACCTTTGCTTTATATAAAAGATGGAAATGTAGTAAAAAAGTCCTACAGCATGACAATTTGAAGAAAGGAGACGAAAGGACATCCTCAGTATGTGCAGCTCGTAGGACTAAGCGATGAGGAGGCAAAGTACAGTACACTCTGAAGAGGAAAGATGGAAAGGCTCCACCCTGGCAACTAAGCTGAAATTGCAGAAGATCAATACCTTAGTAATGACCAAGAAAAATCTTTCTTGTACCTATTTTGATTACGTAAAGACACACATACATATATACATACATACATGCATGCATGCATGCATAAACACATACATACACATACATACACATTCATACATACATACATACAAAAATACATACATACATACATAAATACATACATACATAAATATATACATACATACATACATACATAAATATATACATACATACATACACAAATTTTTTAAGTATACGCTCCATGGGAGTATCGAAGCTCAAAAGCCTGTTTGCAGCTTGTGGCTCAAAAACATTACTAAATTTTTATTGGCATTTTTTATTCTTAATATATAAAAAACAAACAGACTTTCAAGTGCTGCTTTAGTTCTTCCTGTTTTAGTTGGTTCAAGTTACCAGCCACTTCAACATGTTTTACTGCAACTCCAACTATTCCTTGCCTTTTTTTATTATTTTTAACCTACGAAAAATCTCCTTAAAGAATTTAAGCATGCATTAATAATTTATTCCGGAACTTTTAAGACTTTTTGGGATCAACAGAAATTATGGCTTTATTATAAAAATAGAGTGTCTGTACAAGAACCAGGATTATCTTTCTAGAGGACTCAATATTTCTATTTTGGAAAGTCGTATTATAGAATGATAGTTTCTGTAAGCTATGGCAATTCTTATTCTTTTTTGTGTACCTTGATATAAGGGGGTGTTAGGAAAAACATTTGTCACACTTGGTGCTCTTTCGTTGCACTCAATATGAAAGTAACTGATGAGCCCATTCATTTCAACATACAGCTGAACAAAGACCAGGCCTGCCTAGAGGCAAATTTATAGCCCGCGCAAGATAAATATTGCGCCCACTACCATGGGTTATTTTAAAGGTTATATAATATATTAAATATATTATATCATATATTATTTAATACAATTTCTGGGTTATCTAGATTTCATATCACGGCAAAAAAGAAAACAACAGATATTAAAAACTATTTCATAACAGAATTTTTATTTTTCACAAAATATATCGCTTTATTTTCACTCTTGTCTGCCAAGGTAAAAAAAAAAGATTTTAATCGTTCTTTCCGAGACTTTTTGGAGCAATTCTGGAACTCAGTTTCTAGTAACGTTCTGGTCTAGTGCTTAATTTCTTGCTCTTCCTTCTTCTCCTTCTTCCTCTTCTTCTCCTTCTTCTCCTTCTTCCAATTTTACTCCTTCTTCTCCTTCTCCTCCTTCTTTTCCTTCTTCTCCTTCTTTTCCTTCTTCTCCTTCTTCCCTTTTTACTCTTCCTTCTCCCTCTTCCCTTTTTACTCTTCCTTCTCCCTCTTATCTTTCTTCTCCTTCTTCTCCTTCTTCCAATTTTACTCCTTCTTCTCCTTCTCCTCCTTCTTTTTCTTCTTCTCCTTCTTTTCCTCCTCCTCCTTCTTCCCTTTTTACTCTTCCTTCTCCCTCTTATCTTTCTTCTCCTTCTTCTCCTTCTTCCACTTTTACTCCTTCTTCTCCTTC
>RDPX01000495.1:230594-246336 GCA_003991215.1 Morbakka virulenta | reverse complement strand
GTGAAAAGTGTGACCACAATGCATTTTATGGGGGCTTAGGGTTAGGGTTAGCGATTATGACGATAACACCATGGATATGATGGCACGAGACTGGTAACAATGTAATGCATGGCAGTGGAAAGGACCATAGGGTGAAAAGTGTGACCACAATGCATTTTATGGGGGCTTAGGGTTAGGGTTAGCGATTATGACGATAACACCATGAATATGATGGCACGAGACTGGTAACAATGTAATGCATGGCAGTGGAAATGATCATAGGGTGAAAAGTGTGACCACAATGCATTTTATGGGGGCTTAGGGTTAGGGTTATCAATTATGACGATAACACCATGAATACGTTTTCGATTTGTTTGAAAATTAAGCTTTCACTTAAATACAGTTACAAAGAAAATTATCATTGTGATCATGATGATGGGCTTCCATTGACAATACATAAATTAAACAATGTTTCAGATAAAGTGATAAAAACCAATTAAAATATAGATGTCTTAATGTGGTTATCCATTTCTGTGGTGCGCTGTACCGTATCGTTAGTTACACACAAGTTCACTATTCCATTTTACACCTCTTATTTACTTCTTGGCTCTTTCATGTAATTCTTACACGATTTCTGGCTTTTTAGCATTTCTATTCCTCTAGCATCGGCTCTGAAGAAAATTTAGTGCTATTTTTGCTGATTGGTCGTCGTACATTGTATATAAGAAGAAATTCAACAAGTAATTTAATTATTCTGATATTTGATATATCCTCCTTAGGGAATCTGTGCAACGATGAAACTTCGCAGCATAAAGAAACTTCTTGAGATGGAAAATAGTACTTTCTGGTGAGCTTAGTACTGAGAAAACAAGAACAGCTGTCTGAGCTTGAAGGTCAGATAATATTTCAATCCCTATCTTTTCAGTACTCTTGAAAGTCTTGCTGTTAGCCAGCCAGATTTTCAAGAGTACAGAGAACTCTAATAAAATAGAAACAATAGTCTCTGGTTTATAATTATCTAGCTAAAGAATGTAAGATAGCTGCTATTTCATCTAACACTTCAACATTTAATATTTCCTGTAATGTCGTTTCTATCTCAAATTCGCAACTGAAGTTCGGTATTGGAGACGTATCATAAAAAAGGTAGTGCAGCTTTAAATTCAGACAAGTAACCTAGCTGTTAACGATATGATGAATGATGTGGAAATTGTACAATTGTACTAAAATCGTAATTCTTTACAAGTAGTTTAAAAGAACGAAAGAACGAAAGAACGAAAGAACGAAAGAACGAA
The DNA here is from genome assembly GCA_003991215.1 of Morbakka virulenta. Lineage (NCBI taxonomy): Eukaryota > Metazoa > Cnidaria > Cubozoa > Carybdeida > Carukiidae > Morbakka > Morbakka virulenta. Next base: position 245,065 of record RDPX01000495.1, on the reverse strand, counting down.
AGAACGAAAGAACGAAAGAACGAAAGAACGAAAGAACGAAAGAACGAAAGAACGAAAGAACGAAAGAAAGAAAGAACGAAAGAAAGAAAGAACGAAAGAAAGAAAGAAAGAAAGAAAGAAAGAAAGAACGAAAGAACGAAAGAACGAAAGAACGAAAGAACGAAAGAACGAAAGAACGAAAGAACGAAAGAACGAAAGAACGAAAGAACGAAAGAACGAAAGAAGAAATAAAGAATGGAAAAATAAAAGAAGGTGCTCTTTAAAATAGATACTGCTGCCTAATAAAAAACGTCCGAACAAATTGCAGTTCGAAATTACTCAAATCTATCTATTATCGGTATGTATCTCAAAACTGTTTAGAAAATTATACTTTCACATGAATGAAGTATTATATATTATTAACTTTAAGAAAAAGAAACAAAGACCTGCTGTTCAAGAAGTTGTGTTCAATCATTTCTTATGACAAGGATCCAAAGATGAACCACTGAGATACTTATTTAACCTTGACTTAAAATAATAGCACTTACCATAGGAAATAAACGTCGACGCAATTGGGTTTAACCATGTCAAATATGCTCCTCTGTGATTTGATAGCTATTCAGAAAAGAAAAAGTATTAGAACTTTTGAAATGGTTTTATATGACCATGACTGACAGGGAACTGTGGATAGCACGTGCGAAATAAGTCAGGTTTCATTCATAACAGTCAACATCATTGGCGATCTTTAACTATTTGTCTAATTCTATTTGGAAATTGGTCGGCACGATGAGAGCCTAGTGGATAGAGGTTGACATGAATACGTGCAGATGTGTGGATATGATAGAGAAGGAAACGGAGGGAGAAAAAGAAAGGAAAAGAAATGAGAGACAGAACAGAAAACAGAGTAGAGAATAAGATGAAATCTTCAAAGAAATAGTTAATTTATGTGCTGTTCTTGAAACCAATTAAGGATTATTAATTCGAAATCAGTCTTTATTTACTTGTTTTTACTGCTTATCATTTTTGTGATTTTTTATCGATTGTTACTCATATGGTAGGCAAGGAGTATTTTGTAAGCAAGAGTCAAACTGTCTAACAATCATTATCATTGCCTCATCATTATCAGTCCCCCAGACACCTATTGGGCCACTCTATTCGATCTTCTGCACACTCCTATATCTAAAACTTTAGTTTAAAGAAAGAATAAAGAAAGAATGAAATAGAAAAGGAAAGTAAAAGTAAAATAAAGTAGAAAGGAAAAAGAAAGAAAAACGGAAGGGAAAAACGAAAAAAGAGAAAGAAAAAGAAAACAGAAGTAAAAAGGAAGAAAACAGAAAGTAAAAGAAAGAAAAACAGAAGAAAGAAAGAAAGTAAGAAAGAATAAAATATCTCTTGAGCTATTAAAATAAGAACCAAATGTCAGTCTTTATAATCGAAGGGGCTGGACAAATTTGAGAACTTTACTAATTCTCTTTCTAGTTTGTCCATGAAATAAAATACTATTTTTCCCAAATTAATTGCTTGTTTGGTTTTTTTCAGGAAGTGTAGCTTATTAAAATTATTTTGCTAAGTAGATGTTGTATTAAAATTATTCGTTTGTTTTGTTTTGTTTAAAAGCTTGCCAACAAGGAACATTGTCGATTAAGATTATAGTTCATTCCATAACTATTGTTCTGTGGTATTATGGGAACGGTGTGGTTTGTATCAGGAGAAAATGCAGTTGGCTTGATTGATTGCAGCCAATACTGTACTTTTGTAAGAAGTATAAGAAAGTATGTTGCCATTGCATCCTGCTTAATTTGGTATTATTGTAACATAATTATTTTGTGCTATTTTTATATGATTGGGTGCATGCTTCTAAAAAAAAATTTTGAGTTTGATTTTGCAGGGTTTTCTTGTTTGGTCAGTCGAAGTTGATATCAAGAAGTAAATTTGATATTTAAATATGTAAAAAAAGTTTTATTTGGGCCTAGAGTTCGTTTTATCTTCTATTGCCTCTTACTTCAGGAAATACGATAATTTTGAATACCGTTGCTTCAACAGGTATCGCTGGAGCACTCCAACACACCTGTTGTGCGGTAGCATGGTAGAACCAATATTCAAGGCAAAGTATTGTACAAATACAGAAATATTATCAACTAGTGGTTATTGTGAATCCTGGTACTCAAGGCCTTGATTCCGAATAAGGTTTCACTGCCCTATTCTGAGCAAATTAGGTCTAAGTAGGGATCTGAGAACCTCTTATTAGGGGCCCTGTAGGACATCGAGAGGACAAAGGCAATTTTTACTTTTGATATCTACTGCCGTCAAAGCTGAAAAAGACTTTAATATGGCACCTGTGCTCCTACAGTTCTACCTGTTTGGTCCTCAAAAGCATGAGACATGAGATTACAAGCAAATGTGAAAGTGAAATAAAACAAGAAATAGAAGAGAGAAAAGGAAAAGGAAGACCAAGGAAGGAGTAGTAATCTAATCAAAATAGACATTTAAATAAAAGGACAACGATAGAAAACCCCACCAAAACAGAACTCTGTCGCAAAATAAAACCTGAGTGTCTGATACCAACATTAGCGTGGGTTTGATTGCAGCCAGAAAGTTTGTAACGATGATGATATTTATGATGATGACAAAACCTGAAGAAGATATACAGTGCTTTATGAAAGATTTATACAACCCTTAAGAGGATTGTTTTAGTATATTCTTTCCTCCAGTCTAACTTTTGAGTATGCTTTGTGTATTTTTTACACGAAGAATGAAATATAATTATGGACCTGTGCTGACACTACCCGCATTAATCAACAGGCACCGACTTGTTAAAAATAGCCTTTGTCTAAAGAGTTCAACCTCTTGCCGCAGAACGTTTTTCTTCAGTCAAACTCTTTTATATCAATTGATATTGTACGACAACGTCGCCTGAGCAAGTTTCCAACACCTAAAACAAGAGGGGGTGAAACACGCCTGATATTTAGGGAGGCCTACTTTAAAAGAACACTTTTATGTAAAAAAAAAATTTAATTTATAAACGGGTACATCCCGTTGATTAGATATATAATTACTTGCGAGATAGTAAGCCTTTACCAACATTACTCTTGTACCGAATTCGGTTGAGGTTAGGAAATAGATATCCACCTTCTGGTATCAATTGCAGATTTTTCAACGTACTTCAAGACTTATTTTTTCATTAACTTAATAATTTTATGTACAAATCTTCATTAAAAAGCTAGTTATGCAAGAAAGTACAACTCTAAGGAATTTGTTTCGGCAACCTCTAAAAAATAATTAATGATATAAAGGGTAAGATTAAAGTGATTATCAATAACAAGATTAACATGTTAGAATCCTCGCCAAAAAAATAATTGACTGAAGTTCGAAGTTGGTCACTGTGCGCTAGAATGGCCAACAGTGCTCATAGGTAGGTATCACAGCATCCTGTTGTGCGCAAGAAAATCGATTATTTGCGAACTCAATTGATCAAAAGCTTTACTTAAGCTCTCCAGTAATAAGAATTACTTTTTTTGGCTCTTAAAATTTCCCACGGCATTTTACCCATGTCGGTTAAGCTGAGGTTTACGATTTTAGAAAATCACACTTTGAGACTTAATAAAGCTATTTTATTATCTGGTACTTTCTTAACTGGTGTCAACTTGTGTCCAACACGTGATCGTGGTTACTTGGTCTCATCTTGACGATAGATCTTATTGTTGCGTTCAAAACCAACTATTAAAACGTTGGCATGTTTCCTTCATACTTTCATAGTTTGATATCATCCTGGCAAAAAACTAGGCAGCTATTCTTCTTTCAACAACAGCTGATCGACTTTTTCGTCATATTATCCTGACATTCAATACATTGTGGCTTTCATGGTTAGTAGAGGGAATTCTCTGCCTTATTACATTTATGATGTTTATAACTGATATAAATGGTTGTCAAAAATACGCTTAACTGGAAAACAGAATATGTGTGCATAGATCTGAGACCTTTCATATCTATGAAAGTCTAAAATAAAAAATAATTGTTATTCCAGTAGTTAATTTTTCTACGAGAATTCTTTTTTAAGACGAATAAATTATTCATTCATTTCCTCTTAGAAATTACAAATATCTTAAAATGAAAATATACATGTAAGACACTCCCTTTTTTACCTAAAAGCCTCGTGACTTGATATATAATAAGACATTTGTTGATCATTTAAAAGCTTACATTTCATAAAGGATTTCCTGAAAACCTCATTTAGTGAACGGAAAATCCCTTCTTACAAAGACGTCAGTTGTAACAGCAGACGGTTAAGAAGACAGTCGTAGACCCTGTAAGAGCTCTGCCTTGGTTGGGGCTTTGGCAATAGGGCCAAACCATGCGGAACAGGTTGTTTCGACATATTTGAACACTGGCTGAAGACCAAGCCAAAAGGAAGGCCCTTTCCACGGAGGGTCCTGGGGGGACGACCTGTATGTCTTGCATTTTATGGTATCTTGTGTACTTCCTGTCTCACTTTTTCTTAATCTGTTGCTTCCTTTCGTGTCTTTCGTAGATGGGCATCTGTGAAAGACAAAAATTGCTTCACTGTTTACAAGGGGTAACATCAATTAACCGCCCTTTCTGAGTACTCTAATATCTACCCAACGGAAGATGATACCATTTTCATTTCTTCAATCAAAGCTTCAAAATGGTGAAATTTCATATTTTTTCGTCTTCAAGTATTCCCTGAAGGCAATAAAAGTCCGCTTATTTCTGTTTTTTCTTTTAAATTGTCAATCTGCAGTCAAGGTTGTCTTTTTTTGCTTCTCTTTCCACGAATGTGTATTATGACGTAAATATAAATTTTTCCACTGGAACTTAGTAATTCAGCGTTTGCTAATATTTGCCTTCTTAACTCTTTCATAAAAAGACATGGTGAAACGCGCCCACAACATTCTTATTCAAAACCACATATGTCAGTTCAATTTTCAGTATTCATACGTACCACATTGTAATACTTTATCGATAGCAGACGTAAATGTCCAAGCTTCACATTCAAGAAAAGAGAATTTGAGTTATGTATGTACTCAGAAGTTTTTTTACCCCATGTATTTTATTAGTCTGTCATGTTTACGAAGAAATTATTAGCTTCTTTAAAGGATCCTTTACTATCAGTTAAACATATACCCTTTTTCAGTAACAGACCTTTATGTTATTTGTTATTTGCCTATTTTCCCCACCACACCCATATTCTAATTCCATTCCCCCCCGCCTCCAGTGCCAGGGAATTGATAAAATTGAGATTCAAATAACTTGATATTTATATATCCATAACTTCATAATTACATGGGTGAAAAATATACCACAATGTCTTCACTAACTTTGTCAAAAAAACCCATTATTTTTATTTCGCTGGCGCCACATTCATTCACAGAAGTAGCTATTAAATATGTTGCGGTGTGTCCCATGCTGGTTTTCGTTTCTGAGCTTGGCGTTTGTCCATGAATTTTCTAAGATTTGTGTTTTACCTTTAGTGATTTGGTTAACAAATTCTTACGTATGGTTAACAGGTAGCTGCACATATCCAATGCCTTTAACACCACAATAAGCGGTTCACTGATCAGGCATTGTGATGGAGACTGATCTTAAAGATGCCTGAATTATTGGAAACAGGGTGACGGCGGCTCTCCTTGGAACAACGTATGTAACAAAAACTCACGTGTTTCCTGGCAAATTCCTTCAAACACCCATTGTTGTGGTAACTGATGCCCTTGGTGATATTTTCTTCGAAAAAAGGGCTCTTGTCCACCTCCACTGTAGTATTGATTTCATCAATGAGAATAGGATTTGCAGCTACATCTGCAGCAACCTTCACACATAGTATTGTTCCGGTCAAGAACAGTATTTTTACTAATGCCCAACTCATGATTTTAAAACTCGATACTCCTTAATTCTCTTTTACCTCAATAGATCAATAGAGTGACTTTTCTAAACAGTAGATTTGTATTCTCCAGTCAAGTGTCCTTTACTAAGCCTCCTTTACTTCTTCTTCTTTCGTATGACTTCTCTGCCATTCCATCATCTGCAGCCATTGCTGTAGCTCATCACTCAGTGGCTGCTCTCTCAGCGCTCTGGCACCACCAGGTGGTTTGAAGGTGGCACAGTCATTGATTATGTGTTTTGCGGTTTGGTTGCTATCTACGCATTGGTATGAGATCCTCTCTCTCTCTCTCTCTCTCTCTCTCTCTCTCTCTCTCTCTCTCTCTCTCTCTCTCTCCCTCGCTCTCTCTTTCGCTCTCTCTCTATCTCCCCTCCTCTCTCTCTTTCTTACTCAGGTGCCATGTCCTGTTAGGAAGTTGACCTTGACGCTTACCAACAGAGATAAAAAATCGTTCTTTTCACAAAAAATGCTATCAGGACCTCTAATGTTTCTAAAAATAAAATATCTTTAGAAGCAGTACCTAAAAACGTAAAAGAACACTTAAATGTTAAAAGCCAAAGAAAACTTTATATATTAAAAGTGAAAAATTACAAATTTTTGGAAGCTGTTAATTTGAGAGCTAGAATTTTTTAATTTGTAAGTATTTGTAGTATTAACTAAAACGGAATATTAATTTTTTATTAGGTTTTCTGGACAAAATCTGAAATAATTATACACCGAAAGGCCGGTGTATTTTAGGGACTAAAAAGGTAAGGTGGGATACCAAACATCCGTATCAAATTTGCAGTTTTAATACTTGTGGATAACCCATCTGTCCACTCTCAATTCCTAAATCGTTGAAAAATGTGTGTAAGATTCTTACAGTTTCTTTCATTGTACTCAGTTTAACCAAATTTTGGGAACGGAAATATACATTTGACCTTTTTCTAACATTTCTGAGGTAAGAATAGTTTGAATTCCAATAACATAAAAACTCTTGTCGCACAAGTTAGAGAAGAAACAGAATGGCAGAATTATTATTAAATATTTAAACTGAACTTTTGTCCAATTTATTCAAAGTCAAGAAAATCTTTAAGTGGGAAGTATTGCCATTCATCCAGTAATCGCTTATAAACTGTGATATCCAAAAAATGAAAGCATATCTACGCCCCAAAGATTTTCCAATGTTGTAAATTCCGATAAAGCCCCGCTGGAATTAGCAGCTCAAAACCAAATAAGATTCAATGCGAGCCCCCTGGAAAGAGAGAAAGAAAAAAAACCCGTTATCTGTGACATGACAGATAACTGATAACATTTCTTTAACTTACCTTTCTCAAACAAAAGTCAATTGTGTGCTTTTCTTGTGTAACTATATCAATGTCTCCTCCTCCTCAGGTGCCATTTCCTTCCAGAACGTCGGCAGTCATGCTTCTCCACAGAGACGTGTCCTTTGCTATCCTCAGCATCTCTATTTCACTTTTTCCGGTCCAAGTTGATATGCTTTTCATGAATGATATCCGTCTACGTCCTTTGCCTCTTCTTCCACATATCCTACCGGTAAGAGTCAAGTCCTCCAGTCCTTCCTTTCTGATCACATGTTCTAGGAAGGACAGCTGCCTTCTCCTGGTGATTGTTAGAAGCTTCATGCTGTAACCTGCTCGTCTCAAAACTTCGTTGTTGGTTACGCGGTCAGTCCAAGAACTCTCAACATTCTTCGCAAAAACCACAGCAGCATTTATTTGACTTTTCATTTCTTTATTTACTGTCAAGCTTTCACATCCATATGTCAAAACAGCAAAAATGTAGCAGTTGATTACCTTCAACGTTGTATCCATTGAGATATTTCGACTCTTCATAACGCCAGACATGCGTTCAAAAGCCTCCTTTGCAATGACTATCCTCCCTTTTAGTTCAATGCCGCTTCTACCATCCGAGCTTAACGTACTTCCAGGGTAGTTGAATCTATTTACCTGCTGTATCTGCTCACGGTCAACTTTCAAGCCACACTTAACCTGTTCTTTCCTTTTTGCTGACTGTCATGCAGAACGTTTTCCTCCGTTTGATACTCAGTCCCTGGCGCTTTCTTCATACACAATATTAAGGATTTCTTGAAGCTCTTCTGCTGTGTCTGCGATAAGTGTGGTCTCATCGGCGTATCTGTTGTTCAAATTGTGTCCTCCTACAACAAAACCTCTCTTCTCATCAATGTCTCCCATAATCTGCTTACTACATAACTTGAATAGGTCCGGTGATAGAACACAACTTTGTTCTTTGTACTCCCCTTTTTATGCTGATGTATTTTTCGACCTTATTCTGGACTCTTATCCCTACTGTTTGTTTCCAGTACAAATTCCTCAATACTCACACACCATTCCCGTCAATATTTAGTGATTGACGGGAAAGGTGTGTACATAGAGCTTGTCTAGCAATGTCTCTTGTTTCACTTTATCAAAAGCTTTGCTGTAGTCACTGAAACAGAGATGAAGGTCTTGCTGCATCTCAATGCCTCTTTCGGACTGCATTCGCATGATGAAAATTGCGTTCTATGTATCGGAGTCTTTTACAAAACCAAATTATTGTTTACTGATTTCGGAACGCATTGCCTTTCTTGCTCTTGCCATTAACACACGAAATAGGAATTTGGTGATGTGGGTCATGAGGCTAATTGTGTGATGGAATTCACATTTTGTTGCTCCCGGTTTCTTGGGTAGGGCAATGAAAATTGATTTTATTAAGTCTGATGGAATCTCCCCGCTGTCGTAAATGTCGTTAACCAGTTCAGTTATTTTGTTGATGCCAAGACACCGAGCGATGCCAAAGTCAACGAGCGCAATCATTTCGATGCAAATGTTATCTAGGGCTACTGCTTTATTACTTTTTATGTTATTTATAGCTGCTCTGACCTCATATTTCAAAATCTTTGGTCCTTCCATAGATTTCGTTATTTCAGGTTTTCCTCCTCTTTTATCCTTGAACAATTCATTAATATACTTTGCCCATCGTTCAGCAACTTCATTTTGTTCCATCAACATCGATCCATCTCTTGCTTTGATGCAGCCATTGAAAGTGCACGATTTCTTACCAACCAATTTATTGATTTTCCTGTGCATTGAGGAAGGGTTGAATATTCTCTCTCTCTCAATTTCAGTGCACCTATCATTGATCCATTCTTCCTTTGCTTCTCTGCACTTCCGTCTGATACTTTGATCCAGCTCGCGATATTGATCAAAGTTTCGATTTCGTTTTTGCCTTTCTTTCATCAATAGCAACATTTCAGGTTTCATCCACTCTTTCTTTCGTTCTCTCACCTTTGATAGCATTGTGTTCTTATTTGTCTCATCAGCGTCTATAAGTATTATTTTGGGTCTTTATTTTTGAAATCCTCCCTCGTTGGTGGAAACTTTACAGAAACACCTAGATCAACTTCTCTTCTCGCATTAATGTTACACTTATAAACATCAAGTGTGTGTGTGTGTGGTGGGGGGGGGGGTGCTTAGCTGGAAATTATAGTCTTGATAGTTTAATTTTGAAAGCTCGAGTGATCCCTTCCTGGCAAAATGCTCATATTGAAGGGCTCAACTAGATGGTTGGGGGCGCTACATCATACCATCTCAAACAGACTGATGAACATGTGTAGCATCAAATTGTTTGAATAAAATACTAGAAATGTCATAATATTGTTGATAAATGCTGTCATTGGACAATTTAAAGAATTTTTGTTTCCTCCGGAAGAAATACTCCGTCGGATGTTTCTTAATTAACTCACGAATACAGCAGCCCGAAGAGAGAGAGAGAAAAAGTCGGCTGTGTATGCATTTCATGACATTGTACATGGTACGTTCATTCAGTGATATCTAGTCAAGCTGAAATCACAGTAGAGAACACCAACCCCAGATTGGAATTCAAAAGTGTACCAGGCGTAGCTAAAGACGTTCTAGCCCAATCCTTGGAACGCGAGAGCATTTAGCCCCAAAACATGGAGTGTGACATAGCGCAAACTTTGTTCACTTTAGAGGAGGCGTCTTTTGAAAACCCCTGGGAAAATCGTTCTTCAAAAACGAGCTTTAGTAAAGCAGAATGTCACCTTTCCTGAAGCACTTGACAAGAAGAAACATATTTTGCAAGCTACAGATGTCACTATCCTTAAAAGGTGGGAAAGAAATTAAAGAAATGCGCAGCAATCATCTATGATGTGCGCAAAAATGTAACTTGTTTTGTAGTTTAAATATTGTGAATTTTCATTGAATTGGAAAGTTATTTCAATTCGACTGCTTTTATTGATTATCAACATCATTACTCTTGCAGAAGCTACAGTGTAATCTTGGTTATTTCCAGATGAGAATGAGATTTCTAGATGCAGACGACAATTAAAACATGATTCGCCTTACGCGTGAGGATGTGCTATTTGATATAAACTTCTTATTGGTAGTTGATTGATCCAGAAAATTCAAGAAATTGTGGTATTTTGCAGATTATGTCTGTTTGTGGACGGATCAAAACATGGTGATTAGCAATATTTAAAAAAAATACTAATTAGGGGTTATTATTCATTGCAACTTTTGGTTTGGCAACGTACCTACAGTGCAACTTTTGTTACCGACAGTATTAAGTTAGGTTCACTCTTTTGACTCTCAATTTTGAGTCTCGATATGTCTGTATCCACATCTACCGGAATACCAAATAATGATCAAAAATGAGGGACTGCACAGCCCCTCACGAACATATATATATAATTTGCCGCTAAAAGTGCTTTCACAAATCACTTGGGTCAAGTAGTGTCGTCCGACTTTAACTTCACCTGGTATATATTCTCTGATTAGGATTCTACGACTTTCCTAAATACAAGAGTAAATGCAATAGATATAATGCTCTTGGCTACACTATCGGAAGTAAGTGTTATACAATTAATTGGAATTCCTGAAAACCTGTATGCTCACCCAAGTCATACAGCAAAGCTAACGAACGCATCAATGCAGTTTCCAATAGGGCAGGTTTATTGGAGTTTTGCTCTTCAAAGGTAACAAGAGTTGCAAGATTTTTTGCAACCTGGTTCCAGGACGGTATTTTTTTAAATAGTCTTTTTTTTGTTCAAAAAATATGTCTTGTTTAATTTTTCATAGCAAATAATGAATAAGGAGTCACACATAGGAAGAGTCATTATTTGGCGTTGCGGGGAAATCGCTGCGTTGAGAATTACGCTTGTTTTATACCGAGTCCTGAGTATAAGGAGGGAAGCTAATAAACAGGGTAATTGAAAAATTCTGAAATTAAATAACTTGGGGCTGCAATAAACGAGGGGGTTCAAAATATTTCTGAAACTTAATTAAGGGAGGGTTACCAACAAACGGGAGGATTTCAAAAACCACATATTTTTTGTAAAACAAATTTGGTCTATTTCAAGGTGCTACTACTGTTCTTGCAACTTTTTTCAAAAGATCAAAATTGTTACCATTTTCTATTATGTAATTAAAGCAATTATAAAAAAAACCAGTAATATAAAAGTTCAAGAATGACGCTCGCACACGTGTATTCTTCTCATATGCTGACGTCAGGGGTACCTTCTAGGATGGTGTGTATAAACGAAGCAAAAAAATATATTTTGTGCTAAATAAAATAATGTTTTGTACGTTTGTTTCTTTTTTTTTCCTTTTTAAATTCTTATCGTGCGTTGGACTCAGGAATTAATAAATGGGGGGCTCCCGCAATAAGCATGTCCTGGTGGACATTTTTTCGAAATATATAAAGTCGCGAGGGACGTCTATTCCGGACTCGACTGTCCACTGATTTCCGTGTTAAACTGGTTGTGATGAAAGAGAAAACATGTTGTACAAATCCTTAACCCTGTTGTCTTCTGCGTCACTTTTTCTTTGTCTCAACCTTTCTGCATTTTTCATTATTTCTTTTCTCCTTCTTTCGTCCTTTGCAAAGACCGATAGCCACTTTAGTGCGGAGGTGTTTTTTTCCTTTATTTATTTTTCACCTTGTTTATTCTTACCTGTTTATTTACTGCATTCTTTCCCTTTCCAAAATATGTTTTTAAAACATGTACAAACTCAGCAGTATGTCACTTTTAAATGGGGCAGTTCTTGCTGAGGCTCAAACCTGGAACCTTCCTTAAATTTAACCATTCCTATATTGCGCTGATATTACCTATTAAGAACAAGATGTCTTTTAAGGTCGACTTTCAAGAAACATGCGTGATCTCATGCATGTTATTGAGGTAGACAAGTTATTTGTGATAAGACGTGAGTATATGCAGTTTTTATCAGATATTATTTTTTCTAGGAAAGTTTAAATGAACCAAGTGAATCCCTTACGGAAGTACGATATTAGATTAAATCGTGATAAGAAGGAATTAAAAGTCTTCAGGACAAGAATAATACAGAACAAGAGCATGGGATTAAAGCTAATGAAAATCCATATCTCTGTCAGATACAGCATTCTTTTCTTGGTCTTTGTTTTTATATTCATTGGAGAAAGGTTTACCTTTAATAAAGTAATAAAGAACTATTCAATAACAACAATTTGTTAGTAAATATTCAATATGGATTGTGCATCAATGCTGATTTGTTATGAGTTTACCCTATGAAAGTCAGTCCATTATACTAGCCGACAGTAAGTTCTCTATTGATCAACCAGCTTTATATGCGTCAATACACCTCTTTTTCATCCAGTACGTACATCTGTTAGATAGTGAAATCGCAAGAACTTTCTCTTGTGGGGCAAACGCAAAAAAGGAGTGTGAGAGGAATTCACAGTGAACACAGAAAGATAATTGAGTCAGGTGCCTTTTCTGATTGCAAACAAAAGGCTTTTTCTTATATCTCAATGTTTTTTCTATCAAAATGATTCATCTTAACAGCTCATGATCAATGAACACTTGCACGAACTACAAAAGTCACGGTTCTTAATTTTCCTTATAGCTACCAGTGTTATGAAGTCTTTTTTGTTTACATCCTTGCTCAATGGAGGCTATCTGGGAAAGCTTGGTCCTCATCTTTCGAGGGATCCTTAATCAAATAGCTAACGCTTCTAAAGGGGTTGTTTCGTTATATCGTGCTGGAGAGTACCTTATGTCCGAGGCCATTCTGTATCTCTGTAGACATGCCATCCGTTCATCCATGGAGTACTGTTGCCATATCTGGACAAAATCTTCCTCCTCTCCTCTTCCCTTTCTTGAATTCAGAGACGTGCTTACCTGTTACTCTTTACCTTTGTCGCGTTAAGGAAATGCGGCTTATCTCCCCCTTTTCTTTAAGCGTTATTATTGGAGGTGTTCTTACCAGCTTTCCTCGCTGGCACCAGCTCACTCGCAACTCTGAACATCTTCATCCTTACACAGTTGTTGCTCCACCTTGGAATAAATTTCTCTGTGAATGTACTTTATTTCATAGAACATCTGGAGTGTGGAACACGTTAACCCCTGAATGCCTTTTTATGTAGTTCTTAACCAAGGGGGAAAACACAAAACACGTATTTCTACTGACATATGTCTTATATTCTAAAATAAAAACCAAGGAATCCATGGCTTCATCACCAAGTATGAAGCGTTTTCTCTCGAGAAGAATCCATAAAAAATTAGGCTTTTTTAATTGTACAGAAATTTAGCGCTAGAAATAGCGTTCAATGCATAGTTCATAGATGTTCATACAAAGTATAGAAACTTCTACATGTAATATGGTTGTCCTTGCATGCTCTGAATGAAAAAGGTGAAAATTAAAATTTTTATTTTGATCAGTCCACAGGGGAAAAAATAGAGTCTGCCACGGAAAGAATCTGTTTTGACCAGGGACACCTACATGGCAGAGAAGAACCCTATCTCCAAATCACTAATGCTCACACATTTGTACACAGAGTAAATAGATTACACAGACACCTTTTCCTTAAAAAATTTTTTAACGTTTTGAAGAAACTTTCATTAATGAAAACAGATGCATCTTTACGCCAGGATTAATAAAAAAACGCTTATTTCGTATGTCAAAGAAATTGCTTGGCTACATTTTGGGACCCTATTTTTGGAGATTAACCGTTTCGCGCAGGTGGATATAACAATTTAGTCTGCAGTACATTTCGTTGCTTGCTTTACCCACTCAGGGGGAGAAAATCAACAAATATTACTTGAATCAAGGGCTTTATCTACTGATATTAGTGATAACAATAAAAAAGGTAGATGGATTTATTCAGTGACACAGTTTGTTTCAAGATAGTAGCGCTGAGTCATTGTTAAACTAGAACCATATTTTTGAGACCCAAAAAACTGTAATAGTGTTTGAAACTTTTTGAAAGCATAAAGAAACACTAATTAAAATTGTTCAAAATCTTTGAAATGCAATTAGCACTAAGCTTTTAATTTTGTCTCGAGAACAAGAAAGGTGAAAGGTAAGGGAAAAGCAACAACACAAGAAAGGTGAAAGGTAAGAAAAAACTAACAATAACAGGAAAGGTGAAAGGTAAATAAAAAGCAACAACAACAAGAAAAGTCAAAGGTAAATAAAAAACAACAACAACAAGAAAGGTGAAAGGTAAGGAAAAACTAACAACAACAGGAAAGGTGAAAGGTAAATAAAAAACAACAACAACAAGAAAAGTCAAAGGTAAATAAAAAACAAAACAAAAA
>RDPX01000495.1:214851-227381 GCA_003991215.1 Morbakka virulenta | reverse complement strand
ATAATATAGATACAATGAGTATAATAGAAATATATAAATAATTGTTTTTGATAAAAAAACGAAGGCAGTGCTTGGAAATTGATGTACAAAAAAATTATTAAATACTTTTTTTGTCTTTTTATTCCAAAAAAAACAAAAACACCCCCCTTTCTCGCTGGCTGACCCCCCCCCCCCTCTCTCTCTCTCTCTCTCTCTCTCTCTCTCTCTCTCTCTCTCTCTCTCCATCTGTCTATCTATCTTTCTTTCTTTCTCTCTGTGTGTTAGTTTATTTACATTCTATTATATTGACATTCTATTGTTAATTCACTATTTTGGGTAGTGCAGCCTCCCAATATTTGTCTTCAAGGAATGGGAATCCTTGTTTAAGAACATTTTTTCAGACTATATCTGGAGACTAATTTAAATAGTTGAAAATATTGAAGCTCAAAGAATTGCACTTTGAATAAAAAATTGTCTGCTTTTCTGCTTTGTAGGATGTTCTAACTCATAGTTTTACAATTACACTGTGGAATGTAATCTTTAAGTACATTACATTTTAGTTTATACAAGCTATACCCATCATTTTCCAACCTTTAAAAAGATAAAAATATTGCATATTTAATCCGAAATGAACAACATTTAAAGTACTAATACTCTGTATGAATAAATACAAGGTATCACAGTACGACGAAAACATTTGACCTAGACCAGTGATAAAATTCACATCAACATTCAAGGATCATCTCCTTAGGAGATCGGATATATACCGAGTACTAAATTTTCAGAAAAGCTGAAAGTACAAGATGCTTCGTCTATTGCTGATAGATAATAGAGGTCAGAGTTCATCACAATCAGAACTACTGAGGATAGAAATATATATGAATACTAATGCATAACAAAAACCAACAAGCACGAAAATGGAAAAGCAGACTCTCCAATATATGTATACAAGATGACATTTTACATACATGTCTTGTTTAACTCATGTTAAAACAGTTGGTAAAAGATTAATCAAATAGCCAACTTAGCAGACCCTATGAATAGTCGCTTTTTTAAAATATGCTTTGGAGCGATAGAAATAAACTTGGAATCTGTGCTTTGTCATTTAGGTATGATGACATATCAGCCTAATAAGTTACATCGATAAAGTACTGCTCAAACGTCTGATGGATCGAGACAGAAGACATGCATTTAGAAAGAGCCTCGGAACAATATGGTTTCATAGACAACAATGAAACCCAAAATGTAATCTTCATGCTTCGTAGAGATGAAACAAAATCGATATCTCTGTTTTATCGACTCTTCTAAAGCTTTTGATAAGATACGGCATGAGGAGATGATGATGCAACTGCAACAAGTTGATATTGATGGTAAAGCTTTCTGTATCTTAAGACATCTGTACTGGTAGAAGACAGCAGCTCTAAGGGTCGGATCAGATCCTGGTGAACTTGTTAACATCAAGAGAGAAGTAAGGCAGTGCTGTGTGACATCAGCAGACATGCATAGTGGATATGATGAGGAAATATTGAGAGAGATAAAAGGCATGTGTGGAATGGTCACTGGAGGATACAAGCTAAATAGTTTTCAATTAAATGACTAAGATCCGGTTTACGAATAAATAAGGAAAACTGCAGCACCAGCAACAACTAACACGGAACAAAGTTCCGGAATATTTCAAAAGGTTCCGGTTTTGGGTTTTGTTTTCTTATATTTATGTGTGTGTGTGTGTGTGTGTGTGTGTGTGTGTGTGTGTGTGTGTATTGCAAGTTAAAGTGATGAACATAGTTTAAACTTAAGAATATATATATATATACTCAATCTGCAGACAGTACTGTTTCGCCCTTTGTGGGCTCATCAGTGCAGCACAGAGCTTCTGAGACATAACTCTCAGGCCATGTTGCCGGAGCAAACATATATATTATAGAATAATAATTATTTGCATTCAGTTGAGGGAGTATGATTTGAAATGGCTTGAGAATGAGCCTCTCTAAAGGTTTTCCTTGCAAGCTCTTTAATATCAGTGGTATTTTTTAATATAATGCTTTCATTGTGTCGGTCTTCGAGCATTTTTATTTTTTTTAGTTCAGGAATTTTTTCTTTCGCGTTTGTTATGTGATTGCATAATTGTTTTTATTGTTCTTCAATAGACGAGACCAGATGCATGGCGCCCTTATTGTGTACTAATTATGTATTTCCGCTTTGTGTTTTCTTTACATTTTAATCTCCCTTCTGAAGAGTTGCTGCACCATCAAATATTTAGGTCTATTTATTCAAAGTGTCAGCGCTTTACAAACTACAATTATCTTTACATATTGCTGATCCTGGATGAGGTATAACACGACAATTTTTGAAGAAATTGGTGACAAAACTACATAGAAAATTACAAACCGATAGTTTTCTTCATGACGTAGCATTTATGTGCATGTGGGTCTGTCATTGATGATACCCCTGGCAAACAGTGGGCCCATTTTTCACATTCACACATTTCCATGTAGGAAAGACCCGAAAGGAAGCAACAGATCAAGAAAAAGTGGGACATAAAGCACGCAAGACGGTATAAAATGCAAAACATACAGATCGCCCCTCCAGGACCCTCCGGGGTAGGGCCCTTTTTCTTGGGTTGGTCTTCAGCCAACTATAGCCGAAGCCCCGACCAAGGAGAGACCAGAGCTTTGCACTTGATCTTAGCCAAAAGGCCGAGAAAACGATTGTGCATACTGCAATGTAGTTTTTATCTTGTTGGTGGTCCTTAAATATTCAATAATGGTTTCTAATGAGGATATATATTGAAA
The DNA here is from genome assembly GCA_003991215.1 of Morbakka virulenta. Classification (NCBI taxonomy): domain Eukaryota; kingdom Metazoa; phylum Cnidaria; class Cubozoa; order Carybdeida; family Carukiidae; genus Morbakka; species Morbakka virulenta. Next base: position 224,610 of record RDPX01000495.1, on the reverse strand, counting down.
GGTCTGGATTATATTTGCTTTTTTGGATTCTCTTATTTTCAAAAGAAGCGTTCCTTAGTCATTGTTAATTACCAACAATTCAAAACCTCTTTTGAATTGTTAATAATTGGTCTAAGTAATATTTTGAATAAAACCATTTTTTTAAACCATTGTAATTTCTACCGAATTACTATTTCATTTGCTCATCACATGGGTAGGAAGGGCAAAGGTCACTCACATCACAGAATCGCAGCAATTTGGGGTAAAATAGGTCCATAGGTTTCACATACTGGTAATATGTGTATGGTCCAAGAGCACGTCTTCGTGTTGCAAGGACCCCTCTTTCAACTGTCATGGTATTTTCTCATCTATGCTGTTATACTGAGTTAAGTTATTCAGTTAAGTGTTCTCTGTAATAAAATTTCGAACCCCCCCCCATCCCCCCACATTTTAAATATAAGAATCGGCTTCAACTCCTCCGATAAAGCCCTGTCGGATAAGACACACCCACTTCTAATCAGGATAAGACATACTTCTCGAAGATTATTGTTATATGTTTGCTTTTTTACAGTCATCTCCAGTGTATACGTTTTGTATACATATTATCTATTGTATGGAAATAAAAATAAAATTACAGTAAACCATAGAAGTAGAGCTTTGAGAGTACTGTTCTTTTCTTCAGCTTTCTCTTTTTCCCCACTTCCAGTGCGGTGCTTTACAGGCCTACCCCGAACTACCAAGTTCCTCCTGGAACATTTCTTTCCCCTCCTAAAGAAGCTGTTTTGAGTGAAAGGGATTTCCTCGAATGTAAAGTTAGGGCTAATATCCGTGCAAGGAACTCTTGTATATGTTCCACTGTGTCATCACTATCAATAGTTCTCACAACTACTGCCCTTTGCTCTTTGGAGGACCTCTGTGTCTTTAAAGCTTGAACACTTTTTCCAGACATCAATTAGCCTTTAAAAAACATGAAATTCTTTAATTTTTAAGCGCAGTGTTCCCACCTGAATGACAGTAGATATTCTGTGTAAACCTGCTGCGTGGGCCAAAGTATTTTTTACTGAGCATGTCTTTCCTTCTCTTGTGCTCAGAAGTTCCTTCGCTTTTTCGAATGGTTGTAAACTTCTTATGTATAAACGTGGCAGAAGTCCTTTATTCTTAGACAGATATGAAAACACATGCAATGAAAAAGGGAAGATCATATTAAAGTAAACTTAAATTGAGTGTTTTTGCCTGGGCACATGAACAATACGAAAAACATTGGTATTTACACCTTCAAAATCTGAGGTTGATACAAAACAAGTAGAAACTTAAATAAATGACAAGGAGGAAATACAGATGTAAAAATTCCCGAGCTGAAAAAACTGGAAGAGCTTCTTCATTAAAATTCGTGGGAGACCGAAGAATTCTTTTGTGATGAGTACCAGAATGCACAGAAATAAGCAAGCAGAAAATGGTGATAGTTCATCACTCGTCCCAGGTAGCTGATGAAAGAATACTATCTTAATCAAGATTTGAAGGTCTCTGATCCACAGTGGAAAATGTAAAATTTCCTTTTGAAGAAAGACCCACATTGAGCAAATAGCACATGAAGACTTGAAATTAAAAATTTCAAAGTTCACTCCCCATTCCGCCTTTTTGTCAGACGTGGTAATTTTAAACTCAACGAACCACCAAATCCCTCTCTCAGGTGTCATGTCCTGCCAGGATGTTGACGACCTCTTTCAGTCCTTTGTGGCTGTTAACATTTCTCTCTCCGCTACATTCGTCCATCTACTTATGCTTCCTGTGTGTGTTATTCTTTGTCTGTCTCTGCTTCGTTTTCCGTTGAACTTACCTATCACGCTAAGATGTTCTAGTTCTCCCTTCCGCATTTCTGCCAAACTGACTGGCAAATATGGACTTGATTTCACTTTCTTTTGTGCTTGATGAGAACAAATCCTCTGCAAACAGGATTTTTTGGGAAAGAAGTAAAGACGAACGGTGTGCATCTCAGGCCTCTGGACTCGACAAAAATCAATGAATGGTGCAACTCACAATCTTTGCTGACGGTGTGCGGAGCGTCCGTCTACCTGTTATATTCAAAGAAAAATTATTAATAATTATCTACGAAGACTAAAATTCCTACCGTCGTGCAATATGGTTCCAAAAATAATGCGTGGTGAGAAAAGAACACGTCGAAACGGCAGGTTAACGAGCAATGGAGGAATATATTGATAAATCTTTTTTATCCTTGTTCAACCGCTCTTAACTGGAAAAATTCATACAGCTGATAGACACCCAGCACGGCTGACAAAAGAGGTCAAGACTCGAAGCGCTTCTTGCAAATGAAAAAAAACTACTATTGGTTAATGTATCCCAAGACTGCACAAGTTGCGTTTAACCTTTACATGCTCTTTCAACAACGCTTTTAAAAATTCCAAAAACAATTTAAGTAGCATCTTGAAAAACCTACAGAGGTACTCCCAAGATAAATGTACAGCTGCAGACTAAAAGTTTCTTAAAACAAAATAAGTCACCAATCATGCACGGATGTTTGTTGAACAGTGCTTTGATTACATGAAGTTTCACGGAATCTGAAATTTTCTTACCTCTTGATGTATCACTGAATAGTGTTGGCATTCAAAACTACCACCTGCCAACTTAAAATGAAGTTTGTAAATATATGCTTGAAACCGACGGAGCCGAAAAAGAAACAGGCAATCTTCATTAGTGATGATAAAAAACTAAATAAACTTTGAATCAAAGGAACCTCAGAGGTATGTCCGGGGCAAAGACTTCGGGGGTTCATATGACACAAGTTACCAGCAAGAAACATATCAGAAATATTTAATGATTTCCTATGAAAGAAAGTGTCTTTTCTTGCTCCACTGCAACAGACATGCAGATTTGTAACAACTCACTTCCTAAGCTATTGTTCATTGGTCCAGTCACAGTCGCCTTATCAATTCAAAAATAAGATTAAGCTGCACTTCCTTTCGTCCATCATCATTTCCTCTCCTTGACATTTTGAACAAACAAAGATCTGCACGGCCATGGAATCTTAAAAAGCACAAAAGCCCTGTTCTAAACTATCGCTTCCTATTTATCAGTACTTCACTCCTACATTCCCTTAACATACCACAATCTATAAAATTATTTTTTAACATTATCATCTGATAAGATTCACTGCCTTGCTCGTCTCGCAAAGCAGGATGGGAGAAGAGGTTAACAATAAAGGGCTGAGTTCGAAAGTAACTTACTCTTTCCCAGACCTACTGCGATGGTACAATGTGGACGAGAACAATTTTGAAATATCTGTATTTTCTATTCTCTTGAATATCTTAACATCCATTACCTTAAGCACAGTTTTGTTTGCCACGGCGGGTCGAACACGACCAATCCGTTGATGACGATGATTTTGTGTTTTATTTTCAATCTTTAAGCTAATTCTTTTCTTCTTTTTAAATTTTTCTTCACTTTTTACACAGAAAAAACAGGGATAACAGTTTTAGATTTTATACTTTTATATATTCCTGTAAACGCTGACGTTTTTATTCTGTACAAATATTGATTAATAAGTAAGCAATATTCCTTCACTTATGCCTACACCTGGGCAGCTTACAAAGATTTTCCAAATGAAACTCTTAATACAAAATGGAGGAACCATAAGTAACTTGTGCCTTGAGAGGGTAGTATTTTCGTCTACAGGTCACTGTCATTCATCTTGATAAAAACTACATTTTTACTCAAAGTATTTTTGCGATATCTAGTATTTAGATTTTTTTGGATTGGTTAACTGCATAGTTGTGATCTATTATACTTAACCACGACATTCCTATCAATCTCACTTGTCTTATGACAAACATTTTTTTGACATAAGCCGTGGTTAAATTGAACAGACTAGCGTCCAGTTAAATTACGATTGCTGCTTTAACATAAAAATGCGAGATCTGAGAGTCATACTCATGACTGTGGGGTGCAATATCCGTTCGTTTCATGTTTGTTTTTGTTTTTTTGTTTGTTTGTTTGTTGTTGTTTTTTTTTGTTTTAACATCATTTTCCCCCAGTAACTGGGGTTTAAACGGTGCTCTTCATAGGAACTTGGATTTTGCAGTGAGGAATTTCTTGGCCCTTCCTGACGCCAACCAATGGCTTTTCCATTTGAAAGTTTCAAAGTCGCCAGCTCGGGGAATCTAGCCCAGAATTCTTGCTTACGGTGCAGTTGCACTAACCATTAAGCCACAGCTCCTTCCGTTCATTTCATGTCATTGGAAATAAATGGGCTCCCAAAACCCAAGCGTACACCTTAGCGCAAGATATAGATTTTTTAAAGGAATCTAAAAGCCTACCAAAGATAACTGGGTAGGCATTTTTAGTTGAAGTTAAAATACATCACACCCAGAAAGAGATCATTTTCACACTCACTGGATGCACGAGTATATTTCCAGAACAAATTGTCACTTAGAAACCAGGTTATGACCCAGTACAGCTTTTCTCGCAAGGAAAAATAGTTGACCACAAATAATTCAATTACGTTAAGCAGAACAATTTTGAAAGATAACTTTGTTAACCCAGTTAAATGACGCCATAACTTCTATGCCTTTCCCAGATCCAGAGTACAATTGGATGTTGTATAATTTGTGAAATGGACAACGGACTGGCGTAACATAATGAGTAACCTTGATATTTCTGGGGTCGGTGAACTTTCGTTAACAACGAGGTTTGGAACCTAGCTAGATTACTTAACAGTTGTTACAGAGAAAAAAATTTGAAATTCAAATCACCTGGCACAAACAATGAAAGCAGATTTGTAGTAGGGATCTCATCAATTTCACAGGTCATCCTTTGTGTTTCTATTTATTCTTGAGTTTGAGAACATAAAAAACTAACCTCAAGCCCTAAAGTTTTCCAAAACTACAGGCTGCATTTTTTTTGAAAATGAATAAAAAAGCTATAATTTGACGGTTTTGTTAGTAAATTCGCCAACATTGATGAATCAAAACGTTTCTTAGGTCAAAAGGAAACGACTAACAAGAGAGACATACAACACAAGACATGAGCAGTCATGGAATAGCGGAGCCGTGTTGAGCACAAAATCACACTTTTGACTGGGAAAATAAAGGGATTATTGAGAAGGAAACCAACACAACCACAACAAAATGAAAAGAAAAGTTCAATGACATTAACAGTATGAAAATCTTACACTCTTCTGTATGTTTGGGTCCCTGCAGTACTAAAGAAAAAACACAACATATACAAGGTAAATATGCAAGACTCCACAAAACAAATCGATCCTTATTATCAGGTAGGATTTTGCACTGTTGACGTATAAAAGAGCTGTATCTATTTACTTTAGCAGCCTGATGATGGTAGAAGTATCCCTCGAAACGTAACTTATGACTCATGACCTGATAACACTCATTTGTATATGTATATATATATATATATGTGTGTATGTATGTGTGTGTTTATATATATATACTCAATCTGCAGACAGGACCGGAGCAAACACAGCTTAAAGAGTTATTGTGGGACCCTGCCAGAGTGCTGAAACCACGCATGCGCAGTGAGCATTGCATTACGCTAACAACAGGTTCCCATCTCAGATAGAGTGCTCAACCAAACTTTGGTAAGGGAGCGTTATACTCAATCTGCAGACAGTACTGTTTCGCCCTTTGTGGGCTCATCAGTGCAGCACAAAGCTTCTGAGACATAATTCTATAATAGTAATAATATATATATTATAATAATAGTAATAAATATATATATATATATATATATAGCTTCAAATTAGTCTATTAAATAAAAAACTCAGAAAAAAGCTTACAACTTATGGTATGATAAAGCTACTATTGCTATGGGATCCACTGAGTCCAGGAAGTCAATCGTTTTTTTAAATTTAAGGATAAAATTTTCTTGAAGAGAGGTCATGAGATAAAAAAATGTTACTTTCGAAGAGAAAGTTTTTGTTGTTTGTAAAACGCTCTTACCGTTACTGAAAAAGTAACATGATGCCGCTATTGACATGACCTTCTGCCAACTGATTTTTCTGACTTTTAGGGGGTCCTGTCAGAGTGTTGCCGGAGCAAACACAGCTTAAAGAGTTATTGTGGGATCCTGTCAGATATATATATATATACCACTTTTGTCTTTCTTGCCTAAAATTCTCTAAGGATTGCAGTTTGATGTTAACATTGCCCCAAATAGATCAAACTTTGAAGTCCTCTTGTGCATTTTTGTTTTGTTTTTCACAGTTCTTCCATTGGGCCGAAAATTTTCATGTGCCTTGCTCCCAAATTTGTGTTTTTCCAAAGAACTTCACTTGACTGTTCCTAACTGTATAAATCATACTAAGACATTTTAAACTTTTTAGTATTCTACACCAAGTCAAGACAGATTCACTACGACATTACAATTTGACCCTTCTGGAAACTTCTTCATTTGTAATTATACAAATATATGGAAGCTTTTTGCAGTAATATTAAATCTTAGCAGGTTGTAGGTTGCAGCCAGTCTTAGCTGGGATCGTTCAAAACTGTTGTGAGATTCTCCGTGAGCTGCCATCTTGATGTGGCATTGCCGCCATCTTGATGGTATATGCGCATGCGCATATCATTGGGAGGGAATCAAAGAGACGTCTGCATGCCGTGGTGCTTGGGAGACGTGCTTTCCAGTGAAGTTAAGGGAAGTATTTTGTTCTACTTGATTATTTGTACAACTGTGTATGATAACTAGTGTATTAGTACTTCTGTGTGCGTTTAACTAGTGTACTACTGCGTACGTTAACTAGTTGTTTTACTGTGAACGAACAGGGTTCGTTCAGTTGGTTTATTGTACATTACCGATGTACCAGTAGTTAGTAGTATTAATCTGTTATTACCACCGCTACGGGACTGTCTGATACAGTTTGTAGGTGGCGTTGGTGGTGACAAGGGGAGGTTGGAGGTCACCGAAGTTATTTTATTGAATCTTCTTTTAATGCATTTAACAACAAGAACTTAAAACTGTAAAGAAGAGTTGGCCATAGAAAGGCTTTAAGCAAGCAAGTTTTACTTTTATGAGAATCTTGAAATTCCCATCGATGTAAATGGTGAATATTGATTGAAATCTTGAGGCATTAATAGTTACTTTTATCTTTACTGCTTTTTAAACATTCTTCACTTGCAGGACGACAAGTTTCCACAAATGTAGAAATATTGTTAAAGCTTTTTAAGCGTGCTTCAATCTTCCTTTCTAACCATTCATGCTTTTCCCACTAAAGCAGTGTTCTAAAAACCAGCCTATCGTTTTAACTCTTCAAATCTTTTCGATTTATGAATGCATTTTTTTCATCGTGATTATTATTTGAAAAATAAGAGTGTAAATTAATGTCCTATAAAATAATACAAATTATATATAGCATAGAAAAAAGTCATTCAAACATATTTGTTTACGTGCATTACACAAATAAAATAATGATCTTAAACATTATATATTTTTTAGTTTTCCCGACATTTTCCCGCCAGTAACTGGGGCTCAGACGATATCTCTCAAAGAGACTTTTGTTTTGGCAATAAGGAATTTCGTGGCCGGAAGCTTTTGCTATAATTACTACTATTACTATTACTACTATTACTACTACTATAACTATTACTGTAATTATTGTTCTTATGTTATTACCTTTATCATCATTATTATTATCATCATTATTATTATCATCATTATTACTTTAAAGAGAAATAAGAAAAAGTTTGACTCCCATCGCTGAAAACCATGTTGTAAGATAACCGTTTATAGGTAAGTTTGATTGCAGTATGTTAGTAAAGTTGTTTTGTTATTAATGAAATATTAAAAGAATTATCGAGAGATAATTGTTACGTTCTACGTTTACGCTATTTGTTTTCTTTGTACTACATTAAATTCATATTATACCAACAAATATGAAAATGATTGAGCTTTTCACAAGTTTCTATTTGTTTGTCTTATTGGCAAATATTCAATATCTACTGGGCTGAGGGGCTAAAGATATTTAGATGATGTACGTGTACATGATGTAATATTTACCAATACCTGGGGCACAAACGCCTTTTGCAATTCCTTACCTCAGACCTTAGTTCCTCCTGTCCTATACAGGACATGGGGCTGCAAGATGTCTCCATCGGACTCGATCCTCAGCCACGGCTTGAGCAGTTCTGAGAGACATTCCTCGAATATGTAAATCGCCTTTGAATATTGACCGCCATGTTCTCGTAGGTCTGCCACGCTTCCTTCTTCCTTTCACCGGTTTCCATGTTGTTGCTTGTCTGGCATGTCTTCCAGGCGGTAACCGTAGGATATGACCTGCTAACCGCCATCTCCTTTCTTCTACCATTCTGTGTAGCTGTGTTTGTTCTGCCCTTCTGTAAATTTCTTCATTTGTTTTCCTGTCTCTCCATGTAATTCCCAAAATTCTTCTGAGATTTCGCAGGTGAAAGAAGTTTAGCTTCCGCTCCAATTTTTTTTATCTTCCATGTTTTCCTTGCATAGAAAGCTGTGGAAATAACTATTGCTCTGTATAGCTTTATCTTGGTTTTGGTGTTCACCTGCCGTGATTTCCATTTGCAATTGCCACACCAACATATAGGTATTTTCCCTTCAATATAGACAAAGTCAAAAGGCAATCTATATATTTAGTATACCTGATCAAACCTGAATTGTTTCAGCTCCTGGTTATCGAATTTTCATATTAAACCTCCAGTTTTTACTGCTTTGAATCTTGCGTTTTCAGGACAATGTCATTGTTCAAGGCATGATAAGCTAAGCATTCAATATAACTTATCAAGTCAAGATATTTTCACCAAGATATTACATTTATGTTTCAAAAAATCTAGTACATTTGCCAGCAAAAATGCTCTCGCTTTAACCGCATAAAACATTCGCCTCAAATTATATGAACAGTCTTTTGAATTTAGTGTGAAATTAAATATTTTATTCGTCTCGCAAGTTTATCTTTGAAAATAGTTACAAATGAAACAGACTGCTGCGGTTATGGAGAAATAAATTTGGTGCAATGCTTCAAAGATCGTGGAGGAGCTTACACCAGAAACTCCTTATCTGCTATTCTGAGGACCTGTCCCTTTACAACTGTCATAATATAAAGGGATGCTTACCAATTAAACAGATTAAATTTGCAAAAGGATAATCAAATGAGGGCCGTACTTTAGAAATATCCACCCAAAATGAAAAACCACCTATTCTCTATAACATTTTGTTGCCGTCACAATCAAGACCCATCTGTAGTTTTCCCACATCCTTTTCGTTTACAAAGTGATAAAGCTGTACGTAATATTTGTATTTTATTTGTTAGTTAAATAAAGAGAATTGTACAGCCCATTGGTAATTCTCATCGAAGTTTTAGATACCACGATAAGCGAGGGGTTTTGTTTAAAGCATTCTTAGTTAATTACAGTGTAGGATATTGAAATACCACACCGTATCAGTAGCAAAGAAGTCTCTTTCTAAGGAAGTCCCGTTCTATATACTGTACGTACGTATCTACGCAGAAATACACACACGCGTACACCCCACACAAACCGAAAAGACAGTTTTTATTATTTTGGCATTTAAATATTTCATTTTATAAATATTTTATTTAGTTAACTAACAAATAGGAACATCTAGACAGAGTTAAGAATAAAAGACAGAAGGAAGGGGCGACAATAAGAATTTTGTGTGCAAAAGGTGACGTTGCTAATAAGTTTAATTATACAGTTCTTAGTGTTCAACTTCTCTTTATAGTTTGGCTAAAAGAGAACCAGAGAACCTTCCTGACTGTGTAAG
>RDPX01000495.1:175760-198811 GCA_003991215.1 Morbakka virulenta | reverse complement strand
TCTTAGTCACACTTATTTGTGTCTACGAGCCCGGTGTGTCTCTGTCTCTGTCTGTCTCTCTCTCTCTGTGTGTGTCTCTCTCTCTCTCTCTCTGTGTCTCTCTCTCTCTCTCTCTCTCTCTCTCTCTCTCTCTCTCTCTCTCTCTCCCTCTCTCTCTCTCTGTGTCTCTCTGTGTGTATTTTTTCCACTTTCGGTCTCGCTTAAGTCTGTCTAACGTATTTTGGGTGTGATCTACATGCGTTTTCGATGTGGCAAGACCCATATTCGTTGTCTTTTATGCTGTTGTGAATGATATGGAAGTTTTTGAAAAAGTTTAAGAATGCCTTTATTTCTAATTAAAATGTCCACCTCGGAAAGCAATATAAATGATTTTCTTTCTCTAAAAACTTTTAAAATGTTTAACAATTGCCATGAATTCGTGCAGAAAGTGGACTTTAGAGTTTATACGTTGAATTAAAAGGAAATGTAGTGATCATTTAGTACTTGATTGAACCCTGGCCCCCGTCAACGTCTTCAGAATGAGCCCGTCTGTTTAAATGAAAAATCCCACATTTGCTTTACAATTTCTACTTACTCAAAACGATGAATTTGTCAAGGGCTGCTTACCTTGATATTTCAACAAACAACATTTTTGGCAAGACTTTATTCTCTTTCGGACATTTTAAAAAGCTTTTTGTGCAGTTGGTCGCAGTGTTAATAAGACCTGTGACGTATTTCTTTTCATACCACAAATCATGCAGAAAAATGTTCATTTAGCATGATTACAGTTATAAACATGCACAGCCGAAAATACTTGATTGTGACGTCTTTTGATAAAGGAAGCAATGATAAACAAATTTGTTGACCTTCTGGTTTACAAACAATAACAAGTTATTTACTATGACAATTTATTTCCAACTTACAATTTTATTACTTCTATTCTTCCCTCTTTTAAAGGAAGTAAACAATAAAATGATAAATAATTACTTAATTAGGAAAAGTAATTTATTGACGTCACTTTCCACGTGCTAATCCGGAAAACTGAACAATTCTACTTCTTCTTGCACTCATGAGAAAATTCTGGGACCAAGTGTGAAAGACAGACGCTTTGTCCCTGACAAAGCCAGAAGCCAATTTAATGCATGGGGTTCTATGTTATTTTATTTTTTTAGTTTGTTCTGTATCTCATTGTATTTCATCTTCTCAAGCAAACAAAAACTTAATTATTCCCCACCAAAACGGAGAATCTACGAAACTGAGCGCAGCGCTTTCAACGACGAATTCTGAGGCGCGAAAAGGGAACCTGTTGTGCAGTGAGCTCACAATCAATCTGTCTTTTACTCCATTGGACTGACGGTTTCGTCAATGTTCTTGTTCTCGCTCTCATGAAAGTATGAAGTTGAGTTAAAAGGAAGATAATTTTTAAAGGTTGGTTGCAGACTACGGAATACACAGATTTTATTAGAATTTGTAGAGAAAGGGAACTAATAAGGGAGAGGGCCAAAAGAGAGCTGGGGTTAATTCAGAAACCATGTTATCAGAAACGGATGGGTAAATAAAGGGAGGTGGGTTAGAAAAGAAATGAATTTTGGGAGAAAGGTAATAAATGATGGGAAGAGGTTAACACAGAGAGGTGAACATACAAAAGGAGATTATTAATAAGGTAAGGTGGTCTAATAAAGGAAGGTGGGGTAATCAAGGAAGCGAGTTAAGAGAATGAGAGCTAATAGAGGGAGGTGGATTGATAAAGAAAGATGAATGACTGAAGGCTGAAGTTTACTGGAGGGTTAACGATCAATCAAGAGTAGTTTAGAAAGGAACTAATTACAATTTAAAAAAATGAATAAAACACCACGTTTAATCGGAGGTATTCTACTACCAGTCAGTTGATATTCTACTGAGTAAACAATACTAAAGCAGACCAAAGTAATATTTTCAGAGGAGACGGTAACTCAAGAGGATAAAGGACAGTACGAACATCAGTACAGAGAATTACTATCTCCATATATACTTTTTTCTTAACAGCTTTGATACTTTGTTTATTTATAGGCTTTTCTTCCATCTCACAATTCTATTTCAGAAGATTTGTACAAGTAATTAGTAATCTCCCACCTCCACTGGATAAAAGAATAAGCTCCATTACTTCCATGCATGTGGGTGTGACTCGAACAGGCAACCTCTCGCATAGTAACCTGTTGATTTACCTTTCAGCCATTAATTTCTAAGTTAAGGTAGTTTATAATTTTCCAGGGGAAAAAAGTAAAAAAAATTCTCATTTCGGCAGGAAGTATTGGGAGAAAAGAAACTAAGAGATTTAAATACTATTCACCTCGTGTTTGAAAACAATTAAAAACTCTAAATGTAGAAAATATGCATTAAAATTTCTATTTCATTCCAAATGTAGGATTTAAAAAAATCTAAGGTGTCATGAAAGTATGCATATTAGTAGTACATTCAAATTTCAAAAGTTTGAAATCATAACAAAGAGAAAAAGATTTGAATACTTAACTACACGATCGCATTGGATGTAAATAATTAGGGGGTTGGTGAGAAGGTAAATCTGAGCTTATTGGCTGGAGGCAATAATATCTGGTATGAACAAAAATCGTTGTTTACTTCTTCCTGATTGACGAAAGGGACTAGAAAATATAGTAACGTATCAAGCCTGAATGTAGTTTGCTGAAACTGAAGAAAAGAACGTCAGTGACTGATTTGTTGAGGCAATGGTATTCGATGACTAGACAACGAGGGACGTATTTTGATGGCAACCATATATATGTTCTCGACAAGATTACACAGGATAAGAGCTCTGTTTTTTCACCTGAGAATGTGTTAGACATTTTCTTCATCTTCATTACCATCGTCGACTTCTATCCTGCAAAGGATTGTCATAATGAATTACAGCCATACAAGCTTTTAGTTTTTTTATCAGTCGGCCAACTTAATAGGTAGAGCATGAAGCTCTTAATCTCGTGAATGAGATTGAACCCATATTAAGCACTCTTTTGTGCCGTTTAAGTATTAAGAGTTCAAGCAAATTAAAGGAAACCATTAAACCTCTAAAGCTCCACGTCCATAAAACGAAATTGCTGGAGCTTAGGACAGGTTTAGATATTAGTGAAAGAATAATGTAATTGGGTAATAATTATGGTTCGAAAAACGAGGTAGTAGGCTGTCATTGTTAAGGTTGTTGGTATGTGCCTGTACTTGCTTTTATGTAACCAAACGATTGATAAGCAACTGGGGCATTATTTAACACACTTTGAACAACTTAAAAACTCATCGAAGAGCTGGAGGCATCCACACACAAAAAAGAACATAAGATAAAAAATTTGAATCTTTTTTTGTTTCAAATCACTGACTTGATAGCTTGGCACATATTGTTTGAAAGAGTGTAAAGGTGACCAGTTTACTTATCAACCTATTAGTTTTGTTGAAAACTGAAGGGTTTTTTTTCTAGAGAATTACTATCTGTCCCTCCGCATGCTGAGGCCTAAGAACTAACAACTCACCAACAACTTTGAGGATTGAAATCTCAGATATTTAAGCAACTTTAGGTCCCTTGTCCAGATGCTTATTTAAATAATCAAGTATAAATTGACTTAATTGTCTTGTTGGTGAAGAATATTGTTTTAGTTGAACTCAAAAGTAATGAAAAGAGAAATAGGTCTTCTCATGTTTTTGGTAGAATTTTCTTCTTTCGAAGGCATTCCTATCATTCCGCTATCCTTTTTTTTTTGGTTTCTCGTTACCCGACTCTTCACCGAGTATTTTCTTGGCAACGGACGTGATTAACATAGACGTAATATCCAAGTCCACAGGGAACACTTCACCAAGTTCCTTTTACACTTCCAAGACAAAACTTTGTCTGCAGTCTTGTTCGTTCGGCTTCCACCATCTGTTCTTTTGTTCCGTTTTCTTTGTTCTGACGCTAAACTTTACCCTACAGACAACCGGTCGGTGCTGACTTGAATCACACGTCCCCACTACTGCTTTGCAGTCTACGACTTCCTTTAGGTGTCGCCTCCTAGATAGGACGTATTCGATTTATGTTGTGTTATTTCCGCTGTGATAAGTCATTCTTCGCTCATTAGTTTTAACGAAGTAGGTGCTAACTTTTAGCTTGTTGCAAACTCAACTACTCTTACTCCTCTTTCATTACTTGTCTCCCAGCCGTGAATGTTCATCTCCAGTGTTTTCGCAAACATGTCTATTCAGGTTTGCACCGATCAACACCCTGTCTTCCCACGATACTCTTGCAATGGCAGCACCCAGGTCTTTCAAGACCTCACCGTCCTCGGTATCATCCCACCCTACTTGTGGTCCATATGCACTGATTTGGGGTTGCAAGCCACTTATTTCCAGTTTCATCCATAGGATTCTGTCACTAACTCGCTTCACTTTGATTATATTTTCAACTGGGCGTCTTTCTAGGATGGTACCAACCATTTTCCTCTTGTTGACCGTACCGTAGTAATACAGTAATGCAGCTTGTAACCACCATCTACTTCTCTGGCTTTCTCACCTTTCCATTTCGTTTTCTGGACACCTAAAATGTTAATACTCCTTCTTTACATGAAATCCACGACTTTTCTTCGTCTTCCAGTCATGCTGCTGACATTAAGGGTTCCTACTCTCAAGCTCACTTTCTTTCACCTGTTCTCTCTTCTTAGCTTGCTTCTTCCTTAGTGGAGCTCTTCCCCTTCCACGATTCCTAAGTCTATTTCCACCAGTAGCACAATTTCCGCTACTACGCTGGCAAACCACAATACCCGCGGTCGTTGCTGACCAGGTTCCGACCGATCCGGAATGATTTGGTCTTGATTTTAACTCATTCTTTTTTGGTTTTGACATGTGTTTTCCGGCAGGATGCCTTTCCTTACACCAACCACCACTTATAAGCGGTGAAAAAAGCGTTTTGTCCAATGATCCAAAGAATGCAGAGAGTCATATTCTGAATTCGGAAGAAGACATTCTGAAGAGATTCAAAGGAGTACTGCAAGAAGCTAATAAAAGAAGAAAAAGCAACGGAAAGTAGAGAAGAAGTAGGAGAGATATATTTGAAGCATCTGTGTAGGAGATCAACGACAAAGAGGTGAAGAGAGCTTTAAATAGGATAAAGAATAGAAAAGCAGTCGGCTTGGATGGAATCCTAAGGAACTTATGGAAATGTCTAGGAAGTAGTTCCCTTACGCTCTTTGTGGTGTGGTGATGACAACTCCCATCCACCGGCTCCCCAGGTTGCGGATCGGGGAAAGGCCTCTAGATATAGAGGTGAGCTGCGAATATGGTGAATAAGCAGTGCCGGACAAAATCCCGGGCTGCCCTTTGGCAAGGCATAGTACCCGGTTGCCACCCTGCCTAGGGTTACAGGTGAAGCCGCGGGATGCAGCGTGGTGGATGTACAATTTCAGCGGAAGAATCAACTTGATCAACGGTGAATTGTATTCGATGCTGAGCGGATGAGCCACAATCACACGGTCAACGGTCAGGATCAACCAGTTCAGTCAGAGAACACTGCTACAACATGTGGAGTTGCGCCCCGTGTTGTAAAGAGCAATTGAAACCCAAATATGAAGACAAAACAAAACAGCACCAGGGTTAAAGCCCCTGCTAACACCCTCCCCGAAACTCCTGCTACTCCTTGTAACCCGAGGACAAATGATGGTGCCTCCTCAAACCCGAAAGGAAGGGAAACACCGGAAAATAGCAAGAACAAAGGGAACCCACTGCTCAGATGCAAAACTTATATTCAGATCGCAACACTCAATGTAAGAACAATCAGAACCTCAGACAAACTTTTAGAACTCGCCAACAACTTCAATAATTGTAATTTAGACATTCTCGGTATAGTAGATCATAAAATATTCCATGAAGATGATCCCGTCCTTATACAATCACTAGACAACTGCACACTGATAACATCAAGCGCATGGAGAAATTCAAACGGAGCAACCAGCGGAGGTGTTGGACTGCTAATCAGCAAGAAAGTCGAACAATCACTTTCGGATGTACGACAAGTCAATAACAGAATTATCACCGCCATCTTTAACGGCAACCCAAAAACAACACTCGTCATCCACTACGCCCCAACAGAAGGCAGCGAAAATGCAGAAGAACATTATGTGACTCTTTCTAACACTGTGAACAGTGTACCCAAACATCACATGATAATTGAATGTGGTGACTACAACGCACATCTAGGCAAGGAATCGGTTCAATATACATACCACGAAACAACTAACAGCAACGGCAAATTATTACTCGACCATGCAACAGAATGTAACCTACTGGTCACAAACACTACTTTTAAGAAGCGAAGGGGCAAACTTTGGACCTACATATCAGATTTGAATAATTGTAAAACACAGATCGACTATATCCTGATAAATAAAAAATGGAAAAATTCGTTACATAATTGTGAAGCATACAACTCCTTTAGCAGTCTTGGAAGCGATCATCGTCTCCTAACAGCAAAAATCAAACTCAGCCTACGCATGACAAAATCACCCCCAAAAAAGAAACTATATGACTGGACATCTCTTCACGACAGCAATCTACAAGAAATCTACACAATTACCGTACGAAATCGTTACTCTGAACTCTGTACGGAAGACAATACCATCACAGAACAGTACGGTCATTTCATTCAAGCCAACGCTGAAGCCACTGAAAAGCTCATACCACTGAAAGTAAAAAAGAAACGTAAGAATATTGCCAATGATCCAAGGATAAACGAAACACGAGAAGCGGTGCAAAACGCATTCACAGCCTTTACCAACAACCCCACTACACAACTACAGCAGCAACTTCAAATAGAAAAATCTAAATTAAAACAAATGTACGACAATATCCAAGAACAAGAACTCAATGAAATGATTAACCAGGTAGAGAGTGCCGACAACCAAAGAAATCACAGAGAGAGTTGGCAACTAATCAACAACATAACCGGGCGAAACTCAGCCAAGCAAGGAATAATAAAAGGCAACTCAAAAGAAGACCGCATAAATAAATGGTTCGAACACTTCAGCAACCTCCTTGGCAACGAACCAGTCCTACTAGAACTTCCGCCTGAAGGAGACCTAACAAAAGTTCTAAATGATTGCCATATAAACGACAACGAATTCACACTCGACGAATTGAGACAAGCCAAATGCACCTTACGTGAAGGTAAAGCATCTGGACCCGATAACATTCCCCCAGAAGTTCTAAAACGATGCGACCTAGACGAAATACTCCTCGATTTTGCCAATAAACTATTTAATAATAACGTTAAGCCAGAACAGTGGTCAGAAATCGACATGCTTCCTCTACCCAAATCCGGAGATCTGAGTATAACACCCAACTATAGAGGTATCAGCCTCTCCTCACTTGTCGCTAAACTTGTCAATAAGATGATTTTAAACAGAATACAACCAAAAATCGACAAACATCTTCGTCCCAATCAAAACGGTTTCCGACCTGGCCGATCAACTACTACCCACATACTCGCACTACGCCGACTCATCGAGGGAGTTAAAGCCCGAAACAAAAAAGCGATTATATTATACGTTGACTTCCGCAAAGCATTTGATTCTATACATAGAGGCATGATGATAAAAATTTTAAAAGCATACGATGTTCCACCAAAATTACTAGCCGCCATCCACAAGCTGTATGAAAACACTAGAGCAAAAGTGATCACACCAGATGGTGAAACAAAATTCTTTCAAATTGTTGCCGGGGTACTGCAAGGGGACACACTAGCTCCATACCTTTTCGCAATCGTCCTCGATTACGTCATGAGAAATACATTCCAGGGTAGGGAAGAAGAACTCGGTTTTACAATAAAGCAACGACAGAGTCGCCGCAGCCACCCAACAATAGTAACGGACCTTGATTTCGCAGACGACATCGCCCTAATAACCGAAGAAATTAACCAAGCGCAAGACGTTTTAACAATCCTTGAACGCGAAGCAGGAAGAGTTGGCCTACACTGCAATGCAAAGAAAACTGAAATACAAGCTTTTAACCACAACACACCAATAAACATAAAATCACATGATGGAACAATTTTAAAAATCGTAAACAATTTTAAATATCTAGGAGCATGGATGGAGAGCACAGACAAAGACTTCAAAGTGAGAAAAGCTTTAGCTTGGAGCGCATGTCATAAGTTAAGAAAGATATGGACATCAACACTCTCCAGGAAAATTAAAATTAGACTATTTATCGCTACAGTCGAATCAGTGTTACTTTATGGTGCAGAAACCTGGACCCTAACAAAGACAATGAAAAAACAGCTTGACGGATGTTACACCAGAATGCTACGAATGGCCCTCAATATTTCATGGAAACAGCATATCCCCAATAGTCACCTATATGGAGAACTACCTCCAGTATCCATCAAAGTCCAACAGAGAAGAATGCGGCTAGCCGGACATTGTGTCAGACACGAAGAAGAAGTAGCCAACAAACTTGTCCTATGGCAACCAATGGATGGGCATGGAAATCGAGGAAGGCAAAAATTTACATATGTAGACAACATATTGCAAGACGCGGGGCTGGACAATACAGCTGAGTTAAAAACAATCATGATGGATAGAGAGTGCTGGAAGGATTGTGTCTCCATACTTGGGCGATGTGAAAATCGACCAAGATAGATAGATAGATACGCTCTTGACGTCAATATTAAGCGAAATCTTAGTAATCGAGCACATGCCAAAAGACTGGCATTTTCAAACACAAAGGATATGTGCAGAACTGCTCAAAGTACAGGGATATCAAACTCAAGAGTCACTCAATGACGGTATGGGATAGAATGATCGATAGCAGAATCAGGAAGGAAGCAGAGATCAGTAAGGAGCAGTTCGGCTTCATGCTAAAGAGGAGTACGACAGATGCCATCTTCGGTTTGCGCATGAAAGCTGAAAGACCTCAGGAAAGGGAGAAGGATCTCCATGGCGTTTTCATTGAGTTAGAAAAGGCCTATGATCAGGTACGGCGAGGAACTATGGTTTGTTATGAGAAGAATAGGTATTATAGAAAAGCACGTGAAAACTTACAAGATATATATGATGGATGTGAAACAGTGGTAAAATGTGCAGCTGAAAAGACTGAGTCATTCATAGTTGAAGTTGGATTACATCAAGGTTCAGCTTCAAGGCCTTTCCTGCTCACAGTGGTTATGGAGGTGCTCACCGATCTCATCCGGAGGTCAGGCCCTGGCAACATGATGTTTGCAGATGATGTTGTAATGATCAATGGAAAGAAGAAAGAAGTGGAACAGGAACTGGAGAATTATAGAGAAGCCAAGGACAAAAGATTGATGGAGGTCAGCCGGTCAAAAACAAAGTAAATGTGTATCACCCAAGCGGATTATCCACTATCATTATGATCACTGGTAAGTATGTACCGGATGTGATGGAATTCAAATACCTGGGGTCAACTGTACAAGATGACGAAGGCATTGATAAAGAGGTAAAAAAAGGCCTAAGACTGGATGGGGCAGTTGGCAAAAGACAAAGGTGATCGTGTGTAACAATAGAGTACCAGTGAGACTAAAGGGCAAACTATACAGGGCAATGGTGAGGCCAACAATAATGTACGACATGGAAATTGTTCCTTTGACAGCACGACTCGAGAAATAGCTGAAGGAAGCCTAAATAAATATGCTCCCATGGTCTCTGGAGATTATCCGAAGCGATTTCTTAGGTAAAAGGGTTAGTGAGAGACAGTGAGTAAATTTGTAATGTATTTTATTATGTTTAGTGATAATCAAGTATTAGCTTTTCATTTATTTAGTCACTCTCACGTCATTAATCATCTGATGTCATCATCATGAATCGGGCACACCCGAATTCATAATCAGCATTCTCTACGTGTCTCTGTTCTCCATCGATTTCTGGAGAGCGGGTATTGGAAGACCTATGTCTTTCTGGAGCAGGGTAGCATAGTTCAGTGTAGGTTGGCCGACATTTCTAACGATGGTGCGGTTTTCATAGCACAGTGAGCGCTGCAGTTTCTTCACTTCTGAAGCATTGTCCTGCGAGGCGTAGTCGGCGTTCTATAATGGTATCGGAAACTTTGGGTAGGCTTCCGTATAATTCTTTGTTTGTAACATATCGCTTCCAGTTGATGTTCTTAATGTATCGAAGCATACAAGTGTAGCAACCATTAACTTCCTTTTCTAATTTTCTTGTTAGGGTCCATGTTTCTGATCCATAAAGCAGTATAGTTTCAATTGTGGCGCAAAAGAAATTGATTTTCATCTGATGTAGGTGTAGTTGTTAGGCTGACATATTTCTTCGGGTATATTCTAGTCATGTGCTAATGAGGCTACGTTTCTTTACATATTTATGCCGAAGTTTTAGTAATATAATGAATGAGTCTCTTATATTCCCAACAATATAAAAAATGGAAAACGGGTGGAGTAAAAGCAGTTTTATTTTTAATTTTTTTTTTGGAAGGCTTGATCTTTCATTGACACCTGAATCACCAGTCGCCAGATAGATTTTTAAAGCACTTCATTTAAATGTTATTGAGACACTCTAACATCAATCAGCGAACGTGTGTACTCTTATGGATACCAGCAATCGTTTTCAAACAACGCTGGATGACGAAAAGATTAAAACAATAAATGAAGAAACAAAAACAAGTAATCTGCTCAAGTTTTTTATCAACGAATACTGTCAAAATTCCTACAGGGGTTAGTAGACATTTACAAAAAGTTCACTTTTGGTTTTTTGCTTGTATGAACAAAAGATTAAACAGAACCTCGCCCGACAAGTATGTAATTCAAAGGATACGAAACCAAAGACAAAACGAATGGCTAACCACAAATCTTTAAAACTGAAAATGTTGTTACTATAATTTGTTGATTTGGTCAGTGATAAGATATGAAGCAGCCTTCCGTTTTACTTTGATGCTAGGTCACATATTTCAAATTATGCACTACACAACTGTAAGCTTGCATGTGTGGCACGAAGTACGTGAGACCCCCATGAGAGCAATATAGGGAAAATATATAAAGGGGGTTTCAAGTGGGAACTATATTTACTGTACACCACAATTGGGGTTTAAATGGCATTTTGAAATTATCTGTGAACAATTTTTTTATATCAGTTAATCAACGAACCTAAACTTTTGGCTGAAACTAAGTAGAAAATTCGATATTAGAAAGAAGTTTATTTTCCTTAAACCTAACCAGAGGATTAAGAATTCCAGTATATACTTTAACATTTTCATAAATATGGAATCCACGTGTAGATGCAGGGCTTTGACTTTTTCAAAAAAAAAGATTAAATCAGTTAACTTGCTGTCATTTCCCCAGGTTTTTTCTTGGTTGTCTCCTCTCATCGCTATTTTCATAACGAGGTCTATGCACAGGATGAAGAGAAACGGCGACATTATGCAGCCTTGTCTGACCCCATACAGCAGTTAAAACTCTTCAGTTGTCTCTGTAGCTGTTCTAACACCACAGGTTGGGTGACTATACATTGACTTTGTTATCTTGATACATTTTTCAGGAACTCCATAAAATTCCATAGTCTTCTAGAATGAATCCCTGTGAACGCTGACAAAAGTCTTCCGAATGTCAATGAACCTCAGCACCAGTGGTGAGTTGAACCCTGGACTCCGCTTAAGCGTTGTCTTTGCTGCTGGTAGCTGCTCCAGAAGGTCTTAATATTCTTGGTAATCCTCATCTGTATTCCAGTCACCCATTACTATTTTTAAATCATGACTCGAAACATTGTCCATGATATCCTCCAGCTGAGTGTAAAACTCGTCTTTGACTCTTCATTACCTGCGCTAATTTCCTGGTGTCATACATGGTTCTTACGTTTTGTGTCCCAATCTTTGTTTGGTGTTTGACAGAGAAGATTTGGGAGTTGGGGGTATAACGTTCCTCACGGCTTTGCTCCATACTCGTCATAGATATATCAAGAAACACTGCAGGAGAAGAGGTGAACTGATCCTAAAGATGTTCCCGCTCTTGATCGACGCCTTGGATTTTGACCGTGTTGGTCGCCTCTTGCTCTTTCTGTAGTTCAAAAGGTTTTACGGGGTGAGGTGACTGGCCTTACGCCCAACCCTCCTCCTTTCTTAACCTGGCTTTGAACAGGGTTTGGCGGAGTTTGGAAATTGTACACAGCTAACGAATTGTTAAAAGAGAAACTGCATAATTTGTGAGAAACATAAAAATGTTGATATCAAAGACATGGGAACAATAACTCAAATGGTTTGATCAGGTCACAACGCATATTGACCAATTTTTCCAACTATATATACTGTGAACACCAAAACGGCTAGATAAAATGTGATGGTGGGGCAGACAAGAATTTCATGGACACAGAATAAAAAAAGCTCCACCGGATTTTGAGCAAAAGAGGTCATTAGAGTAGGTCGTGACCAAGAGAAATGAGAAAGTGAAGATTAAAAAGCGCCCCAATAATCACAAAAACATATTAATTGCTCATGATTAAAAGACACGCAAAACAATCCTTCTCAAGGTGCTCTTATTCAGCGGAGAAAAGCATCTGGTTCATTTGCTTTTCATCATTTCTCCTGCACATTAGAAGAGAAGATGTAAATCATTAGTATATTGCAATGTAAAACTTCGTAAGTTGGCTGATACTAATGTAAACCTAAGTTGACATTAATTTTGTGCAAACACATGATTTGCCGGATCACTACTTAGTGCAGCGACTTGGGGGTTAAATCTCAACAGTGACTAAGCTAAGCTAACACTTACAAAAACTGGGATAATGTATACTATGTAGTGAAGTGTAAGTTCGAAATGAAATAGAAAGCTAAGTGTAATATTCCAGAAGTACCGCTTTTGTCAAACGAAAGATGATAATTGAAAGACTACAGATCTTTCTGACGTTCAGTGCTGTCGCCGCATGTAACGACCTCGACTAGGTTTGTCCGAAGCAATATATTTATAATTATATAAATACTATTCTTTAAAAGTTTATCATTTCGACTTGCTCTGTCATACCAGCTTGTCTTCAAAATCATCAGAATGGTGAATGATCAAATTACCAGTTACTTAATTTGTTTATTTCCTATCATACCATGAGATCTATCATTATTATTATTTTTATTATTATTGTAAGTCAATACTCATACAGGATTTGAGCTCAAGTTTACATACATATATTTACAACACTATCAACAAGTAATATCTGCTATCAGCTCCACTCCTACAGAATGTATGTGTAACAACTTATAAAGAAGAGAGCACTTGGATTGTCACTTTGAAATTGTATACCAAAAGTCTCTTATTTAAAAAATTAAATATTTTTTAACGCCATAATTTTTTATGATTAACGACCATGCAGAGCATAAAGTAACTGAGTGGAACTGTGAAGAAATGAGAAAAACAAAGAAACAAGAAATGAGAAGGTAAAGGTTAAGCCAAGAGATCAGATAACCTCAGACTTAAAAACATTCTAGTCATATGATGAAGGAAAGCATTCAGAAACCAATGAGTTACACAATCTTGCTATCCGGGGAAAAAACTACAATCACAGAAAGATCTATTACGACAAGAAACAACAATTGCATGACAATGACGACATTGAGAGAAGCAAGTAATACGGCAAGCACTAAGCTGAGTTGATACCAACGAATACAGCTCATCAGAACATTTCTCATGATAATACCTATAAAGAAAGACTAAGACAAGCCTCATTCGTCGACGATACAAAGTTTATAGCATGGCAGCAAGATGTGGACCTATCAAGTTACAAACAAGTTAAGAACGAACAATCAAGAATATCTAGATAAGATGACTTGAGCACTTGTCCAGATATGGCAACAGTATTCCAGGCAAGGGCTGGTGAAGGATTTACAGAGATATAAGGTTGCCTCTAGCACTATACAGAAACAACCTTTTTAGAAGCAAACTGGCCGACAGATTGAATATAAGAACCTAAAGAAAGATCTGGAGAAAATGGCAATCCAGCCATCCTTATTGATAATCATTCCTCAAGAGAGAGATAATCACACCAGGGTTAACATCAGCATCAAGATATTCAATAAATATTGGAGAATAACAAACAACATCAAATCCATTTTTGCCCCATTGAAAGAAACTAGCGACCTCCTTTTTATTTAATGACACCCTGAATGTCAGATTCTAAACCTTCCCAAGTTTGACTTGTTTCTTCTGAAGTTGACTTTAAACCTAAAAATAGTCAACTTATAAGATGGAGGAAAGCATTCAGAAGCCAATGAGTTCCAGACTCTAACCGTTCGAAGAAAAAAACCTAAATACATAGTAATATTTATTACAAACTAACAATATTGAAAGTGTACAGTTGTTAAGCATCCTTGGAACACCTCATTCGCTGCGAAAAGTATGGGAAAAGTATGGCATGGGAAATTTTGTGTACCTGACATTATTGTAACAACTGCAGACGTCGAGAGAAACGAGTGACTTGAGATGAGCTGGCAAATTTATAAGAACACTTACTACGATAATACCTTTAGAAAAGACCAAGACAAGCCACGTGTCGTCGAAGAAACAGAAAGGCTAAGGATAGCGGTAAGATTTAGACCTATCAAATTACAAACAAGATCCAATGTTAATTAGTTTCCGATACAATATTCTATTTTACGTTCATGAAAAGAGTTGCAACAAAATACCCAGATGCAGACGATATCAGATAAAACGAACACTTGGAATCGTGGTTTTTATGTAAACTCAGTCCTGACACAGAAGCTATGTAAAGTTTGCCTAAGGGAAGAAGAAAATTGCAAGTGCTCTTTGGCTTTTCCCATCAAGATGTATAAAAGCAGACATAGTAAATAATTGCTGAAAAGTGGAATGGCTATTAGGTGGTAAATAAAAAGAGAGGCTTAAAAGTAAATAGGAATTAGGAGGTGTGTACACATTAACATTCCTATGAGATAAAGCCCTTGTGAAAAGAAATGGGTATATTCAAATTGAGAAGGAAAGAGGAAGGAGGATCAAATTAAATATTATGTAATTCTGATCCAAAATTTTGAGTGTGTTATCATTGTAGATTAGGCACTCAACCTAAAAATGAAAAACAAATTTACGGATCTAAAAAGCTTCGAGATGAAGAAATGTTGTGTTTTGTTTAAATCGAACGCAAGAATTGGAACAGGGACAGAAAAATCAATGAGCCTCTATCTTACAGTATTTCATTTATTTAGCCCCCCTCTCCCTCATTCCAAGCGTAAATGCTACAATTAACAGGTGTCAAGAAGGTGCTTGTTGTATATTAAGTCAGCATTTTGAATGGAAATGCTTGTAAGGACTTGAAAAAATTTCAAAAGTGATCACGTATATTAGATTAAAAATAGATTTTTAGAAGACTGAAATTTGTAAATGATATTGATTTTATTGGTTTAAAGTGTTAAGCTTTATAGTTCTCTCCTTTTCGTACGGATGCTTATTAAAAACTGGGAGTTTCATCAAGCGAAAAGGATAACAGATGATTTTTTTTCTATTACTTTTAACTGGGTCGAAAATTTGAATATTCTGCTCAGTTATTTAAGTCGCTTAAATCGTATATTTAATAGTGTAATGAATAAATCACAAAAACTTAGTTAATATTTATTATTTTATTACTTAAATGGTCGTCATAACTTCTAAATACATTACAGCGTTCCTGGTTTATAGAAAACTTTTATTCTTATTGTACTCTCTTTTTCTGTCCTTTCCGAGCTTTTACTTTCCCGATGAGCATCCTCTTTCATCTTTTTAATCCTCTGTTTTTCTGTTGTCATCTTCTTTACTACTTCCCTCATCGTTTTCCTCTCTTAACATGTCGCTTTCGGCCTTGTGAGCGGTGAACTTGATAACATTACAGACGCTCAATCTGCATACAGTACCGTTTCGCCCTTTGTGGGCTCACCAGTGCGGCACAGACCTTCTGAGACATAACTGTCTGGCCATGTTGCCGGAGCAAACACAACTCAAAGAGTTATTGTGGGATCCTGTCAGAGTGCTCAAACTACGCATGCACAGTGAGCATTGCATAACGCTGACAACAGGTCCCCAAATCTCAGACAGAGTGCTCAACCAAACTTTCGAAAGGGAGCGTAATGCTCAATCGGCAGACAGTTCCATTACATATATAAATGACCTGCATTTTTTCTCTTCCGCGTAACAAAGCGTATTCAGATTAAATTTCTGCATCCGCAGAAATTTATTCTGGATGCGTATGAAATAAGAAGGCTGCATAAATTTGGTTATTTTGAACAAAATCAATGAAAATCAACAAGACAATTTTTTTTATGTAATTGTCATTCCATTCATATTGAGAGCAATCAAACAATGAGGTTTTTTCTGAACGTCTGTGGTCACGATTTCAAGTGTTTTCTCCAGATATTAGCTCTCTGACTGGGTATTGGCATTAACACCGACAATATATTCAGTCTGGACGAAGATAATTTCAAGATCAGGAAATGCCAGAAGTCAGACAGATGTTATCGCTTCTCGGCATTTGGCTGGGATCAAGAGTTGAAATCTTGTTCCTCTTTGGTCGGATTTTGAGTTTTCGGTCCCTGTTTGCAGGAGACACTGATTCCGACTATCGAAGAAGAAATACCCTCCAACAGGGGGACTTGGGGAGCTAATTCGTGTGACTTGCCATCTATGGTGTATTATGAACTTTCTGTCTATCAACAGCTGCTTACCACAGGTGCTATCAATGAAGAACCTAGAGAGCACAAGCCTGGCTATGAAGTTATTAAGGCTAGAGTTTTCGTTACCAACATTGGTATTCAGAATTGATAAAAATTGATATATTAGTAGCGCTTTTTTTATGACATTGCATTTCACCATTTAAAGGTTTACCTTTAAACTGCATGGTTTTTTGGGTGGGTGGGTCGGGGTGATGTTAGCAGTCAAAAAGATAAAATGTTATTCTATCCTTTGTCTCCTGTATAAATTTTAATCTCCTCTCCGAACATTTATCTATCAATCTATCCATCTCTCCATCTATCCATCTACCCATCCATCCATCCATCCATCTATTTATCTATCTATCTATCTATCTATCTATCTATCTATCTCTATCTCTTTCTATATATATATATATATGTGTGTGTGTGTGTGTGTGACTGTGTGTCTGTGTGCGTGTGCGTGCGTGTGTGTGTCTGTGTGTGTGTGTCTCTGTGTGTGTGTGTCACAAAGAGTAAGAACTAATTTCCACTATATTCTGTGTGTTTTCTCTTCTTTCAATCTCTTAATTGTCCTTAGCACCATAGCATACAACACGTACAAGTTCTGTTCAGGATTTCAAATATACAAAGTAAAATAAAAGGAATTGTCTGAAGGGAAAATATCTGCTAAAGGTTAAAGGTAAAGTGGAAAAACAAAAGATGTCTGGCCACCTTTCTAAACACAACACACTTTGGGAAAATGCGTGTAATGTTACGACAGTAGCAGACGTTTTACATGCCTTTGTCTGAAATAATTGTTTCACACTTTATATTTTAAAAGAAAAATAATTTCCGATCTCATTAAGTGCTCTGTCTTGTGGACAAAACGAAATCAGTTCTTGGTACGGATTTTCTTTGACGCTTAAGGATAATGTCGGAGAGAACGGAACTGCTAAAAGCATACCAGTTGGACAGGACATTGAGGATAATACCAGGTTGTACAAAGGTATAGCAAAGAGACGAAATTTCCGACAAGCAACGATCTAGATGTTTGGGAAAATGAGACCATACAAATGTGGAGGAATGTATGAGAATGAGGATACAGGTTTCATTTTTTATTTATTGAAAAGATCTTAACAAAAACTTTCCGGCGGAGAAAGAAGACAATGGACTTGTTAAACTTTTGCCAATTGACTGTTAGGTCTTACGACAGAGGCGCAAAAAAACAAAAAACAGGGGAAAGGTGGGGGCATCCACCCCCTGCTTTCTTGTTACGATGGCAACGGAAGCAGTCAACACTGTAGTAAAAAAATGCAATCCTTCTCTTTTACAAGAAGACTTATTAAAGAAAAACATACAGAAGGGAGGGGGTGATAGCTCATAAAGTTTTGACAAATTATAAATATTGATTTCTAAGAATGATCGTTCGACAAGGGTTGTGGTGGAACCAGAATCAACTTTGAAAAAAACGATATTACGATTTTTATTACGATATTACGAATTATATGTTGTTGTGTAATTGCAAAACTTTTGCAAAAGAGCTGGAGCTTTTTTAAGAACATGAAAATAACGTATTGATAGATTTTCTATCGAGAACACACACACACACACACACACACACACACACACACATATATATATATATATATATGTGTGTGTGTGTGTGTGTGTATGTGTAATTTTGTGTATTCGTATCAAAAAGTGCTCACTGCATTCAGCAGAGCAATATAAATAAGGTAAAATACGAAAAATAAGAACTATGATTGCAACTAATAGTTGTTTGTAAAAGCTTGCACAGTATTTGTAGCATTATTGCCTGATGATCGAAATATCGCGAAAATAAAGTAGGTGGCTCATCAAAAATAAAATTTACAGGTGGTGACATATTACAATGCGTTAATATTTTGAGAAAGGAAGAAAGAAAGGAAACTATTAGTTGCAATCACAGTTCTTGTTTTTCGTATTTTACCTTATATATATAAATATATAAAAATATATATAAATATATAAATATCAATATATATAAGTATATATATAAATATATATATTAACAAATGACTGTGAAATGTCATGAGGAACAGTGCTCTACCACATAAAAACGTAGGAAAGCTATCATATAATCAGATATACGAGTAAGAAAAACTCTAACTTTACAGTACTGAAGAGTTTCATGTCTTTCACAGTCTTCAGCTGTATTTAAATCATGTGCATACTCGTATATCTGATTATATGATTATATGATAGCTCCTACCTTTTAATGTGGTAGAGCAATGTTACATCTTACTTGTATATCTGTTTATATATATATATATATATATATATATATATATCGGTGTGTGTACTCAGAAACAAGTCATTTGTTGTAAATGTTATGGCTTTTTTCAAAAGCTTTTATCAGTACAGTACTAAGGTGTTGATTGACAATTTAAGAGGTGCTACAGTACTATTATTGGCTGCACATTACAAAGTCATGGTAAAATGTTCATCCCACTTGGGTATTATGTGTCCAAACGAGGAATCCACTTACCCTCGTTCATGAGGCATGCCGTCTCTTCAATGGGCAAATTGATTTGTGAAACGAAAATGTTCAAATCCTTCTCGAAGTCACAACGGTTGTCAGCAAAATGACGAGCCACAAGCTTTACCTCTCCTTGAAATTTCTGACATGTGGTCTCTAAACCTAAAGTGAAGGGTGGTAGTGGTTTAGCCCACATACAAACTATGGTTTTGAGGACATTCAACAGTGTAAACAATAGAGCACGAAGTACAATTACCACTTGAAATGTAAGATGACTTTTGAATTCCATAGGTGTAGGTGATAGAATGACATATAAACACATACATATATTAATATATACCTATATATATATAATAGCAAATATATAAAGACACCACATTTTGCAAAAGACCTAGTGGTTTTTCGTTTTTGTTAAATGAGTGTTTATATATTTAAAGCATGTCAAAATATGTCAAGTAACATGTTTGGTATGAATACGCTATCCGAGTAAACAAATAGATCAAAAGACAAACAAACAAACAAACAAACAAACAAATAAAAAAAACCTCTAAAGGATCAAGATGCGCTTGGGTTTCTTTTTTGTTTCTTCGTTTTAAAATAGTTTTTATAATTTATTACTTTTTAATAACTTTTAATCACTAAACCAATTCTGTTTCCTATACTATTTACAAACGCAGTAGTCTGCCTGTTATAATATATACTTTTAAGATTCAATTCTGTTTCCTATACTATTTACAAACGCAGTAGTCTGCCTGTTATAACGGAGAAATAAATTGTGCTGAGTACTTCGAGGGAAGACCCAAGGCTTGAATCTGGTATCTCTTGTATGGTAAGTTGATGATCAACAACTTGGCACCTGAAAGGTCGCAGAGTAGATGTTGAAAGTATACTTTTAAGATTCAAGAGAAAGAAATATAATAATCTCTACTAATGAGATTAATAAAAATTACTCATGCAGGAAAAAAAGAAGTACGTACATCAGTTAAGGTTTTGTTTTGGTTTTTTTGTTTTGACGTCATTTTCTCTTGTAACTGGGGTTCAGACGGTGTTCTTCAAAGTGATTTGTTTTGGTAGTGAGGAATTTCTTGGCCAGATGTCCTTTCTGACACCAATTAATGGCTTTTTCTTTTGCAAACTTCAAAATTCTTTTCACCCGCTCGGGAAATCGAACCAGTCATCCAGTCATCTAAATGCAGTGACAGCTCAGTTGTGTTGCAACCTGTATTGAGTAGATCAATTTCATTGTAAATTTTCTAGATCGTGAATTTATAAATAAAATCATGTGAAGTTTAAAAAAGACAAAAAACCCCTACTACTGCTACTACTACTACTACTACTACTACTACTACTACTACTACTACTTCTACTACTACTACTACTACTACTACTACTACTACTACTACTTCTACTACTACTACTTCTACTACTACTACTTCTACTACTGCTACTACTACTACTTCTACTACTGCTACTACTACTACTCCTACTACTACTACTACTACTACTACTCCTACTACTACTTCTACTACTACTACTCCTACTACTACTACNTACTACTACTTCTACTACTACTACTACTACTACTACTACTACTACTACTACTAATACTAATACTTCTACTACTGCTACTACTACTACTACTACTACTACTACTACTACTACTTCTACTACTACTTCTACTGCTGCTTCTGATTTTCCCTATTTATGAAGAATGGCACAGCAAAATAATCAAAGATTCTACAGTCTTTTAATGTATTTTCCTTTGGCTAAAAAGGCATATCATACTCGACAACACAAAGTATTTTCTCACCAATCAATGAAGTGTTTACTTTCAAAGGTACGAATGACCTCGTCGCAACAATTTGACACAGAAGAAAGCAACAAATTAAGTTTTCATTTCTTTGTCTTTCATTTTTATTGATAGGCTATCACTGACATGCAATAATAAGATAAGAGATCTTTTTCAATGAACACGCTCGACTAAACTAAACAGAACCTATTTTTGTTAAAACTATGATTATATTTGATTCTTTTTCTCTTTCTTTTGAAAAGACAATTGTTATGGTTATCCAACAATGTTATTCTACAGACACGTTCAGTTATGAGCTTTAAAAAATCACGATTTTCGTGTTTCTGTTTTGTAACAACTAAAATCTGTGTTTGATTTTGTTATTTGAGATTTTGTTGACAACTACTAGCTGCGAAGTCAACAATGTGAATTAATTGATGATTATTAATATATTATTTAACTATAATATATATTATATGATATTATGCTATATATATATATAAATATAATTATACATGTGTAAAAACAACAGTAAAATGTGGAATTCTTCAAGTGATATTTCTCCATCGGTACAGTTACATTGCAAAAATTGGAATTGGATGACAAATTCATACTTATTTAAAAGAATGCTTTGAAATCAACAGTATCAATTCAAAATTATTGATTGAAAACATCAGCTTAAATAGCATTTTGAAAAGAAAACAAACCGTGTAAAGTAACAAAATAATAACAATAATGATGATAATAAAGTTAAAAGTATAATGAACAGAAAATAACAGAAACTATAATAATAATAATCAGCAACAAATCGATAATAGTAGTAGTAGTAGTAATGATAATAATAATAATAATAATAATAATAATAATAATAATAACCGTCCTGGGTATTGACATTAAACTGCATCCGGTTGTGGAGTTGCGACGTGGGCGAATGAGGTTACCCTTTGCCACAACTACCTCCAGGTCACCCTTGGGCAAGGTGTAGCACCTGTTAGCCTACTCCGAGACCTTGAAATACCGGTTTGACGACCGGCGGAGTTAAGTCTGTTTATCCACTTTTATGAATCTTATGCAAACTAGAAGAAACCCATGCCGCATCGTCCGTCGCGCGGATCAACAAGGGACGCGTCCCTCAGGGCAAGACTCGCCTGGGGTGCACGAAAAGTATGCTACTGAGTCTAACACCTCTACAGATGATCTACACGGTAATCAGAACCAGAAAATTTCTAACCCTGAACCTGTAGTGATGCCACCTAAACCAAAAGAAACTAGACAAAGATGGACCCCAGAGGATTATAAGAATGTGCTCAGAGCGTTTTATACCGCTCAAAAAACACCTATGAGAAACTTGATTGAACAAACTTATATTGAATGGAGGAAATTTGTAGGAGATGAAACTAGGAATTATATTGATTCAAATAAACTAGCTAACGTACGCCGTGATATTATCAAGAATAAAAGATTGAGTGACGCTCAGATTAATTCAATACGCACTGAAATTCGTGATACTGATAGAGAGAATTTAGCACAAGCTAATATCGAAAATGCGAGGCCTGTCGTAAGAAAACATAATATGACAGACGTTGAAATAGAGGCAAGGATACAAGATGTGAGAGAAGGACGTGAAGTGAGATTGGAGGAAGGTGAATTAAACAGGGTAAGGTTGAATGATGATGATGATGATATTGATGAGTACCTTGAAAACAACATGGAAAAGATATTAATCGCTCGCGATGATATACTACGTGAATTTTCAGTTGTGCAAAATACGGTAATGGAAGAACGTGAAAATTTACCGAAAATAACAACCAGTAAAAAATCAAAAAGTACGATCAAACTTTACAACATTGCTTTAAGAGATATTGTAAAGGAAATACAACAAGACCTGACCACTTTAAATGACCTTATATACGCAACTGCAAAAGTTATTAAAGTTAAGTTAGGTGTTAAAATAACGAAAGCAAGCAGGAAACATGTGAACAAGGAGCCAAAGTGGAAAGTAAAAATAAATAAAGAAATTGAGACGATGCGGGCAGAAATCTCAATTCTGGATGAAATTTCCAAAGGCACGCCTGTTAAAAGTAGGAAAAGTATAAAGATAAGAAGGAAGCATAAATTAACTGATGGCACATCCATATCTAT
>RDPX01000495.1:158299-172141 GCA_003991215.1 Morbakka virulenta | reverse complement strand
AACATGGCAAAATGTAAATAAAAAAGTCATAAGAAATGAGAATACGTTTTGTCATCGTAAATGTTATGCCAGTTCTCTTTTTCTTTAATAATTTTCTCCAACATCATCATCATCATCGTCATCGTCAGCGTTGATTTATCAATTGTTACGTCACAATGTCAGTAACAAGTCTCGGGCAGATACCTTAT
Source organism: Morbakka virulenta (assembly GCA_003991215.1). Classification (NCBI taxonomy): domain Eukaryota; kingdom Metazoa; phylum Cnidaria; class Cubozoa; order Carybdeida; family Carukiidae; genus Morbakka; species Morbakka virulenta. Next base: position 171,953 of record RDPX01000495.1, on the reverse strand, counting down.
TTTCAATTTGTTCTCCCTTATTGATCTAGTTTGCTATTTTGCTTGTACAGATTAACCCTAACCCTGACGAGTTTTAATTGGTACCTTCATTTTTATTAAAAAAATAAGTTGTAATGTTATTTTGTGAAACGGAAGCCATCTACTAATTTTTTCCCCCTGTGATTTCGTTAAAGTCATTAGCAATGACAATTTGATGTCTTGATTAAATATCAGGACTAATTGTTTCACGACGAAGCTGTCTTTTTACAGATCCATATGTCATTGATATGTCAACTGTGCCTTTCTCTTTGAAGCGATGCACAGTTTGGGAACACTATTTTGTGTTGTTTTGAGGGGTTTTTTGCAGTACACTCTGTGTTTTAGGATTTTCTTTTCTTTTTAACAAATTATTTGATTTATGGTGCACGATATGCAGTGACCACCTTTTTACTCGCCAAAATATTTTTTAAAAAGACAAAGTGATATTCAGCTTTTTACCAAATGATTGTCGCTTGGAATGTAATAGTGCACCTTCCTGAATAACAAAAACTTATCAAACACATATTGTAAGTGTTTTTGTTCGTATTAAACAACCCATTCATTAGTGAGCTACTTTGGTAAATTCGTTGATTCTGACTTGCAAGGCCAATAAGAAATGACTTATTTCTTTTCAGTAACACAACACATAATCGTGACTAAATGCCCCACAAAGGATTAATTTTTCAAATTGGGTAAGCTGACCTCTGAACTCCCTCACACCAAGACCTTTCAAAAAATGTCCTGGAACTTAATTTCCAAAAACAGAGTTCAATACACACTTATTGTTTTTCTCCGGCACACCGAAATCACACTGCAAACAACACTCGAGACTTTGCAGTCTGAAAGAAGATGTTTGTCTGACAATTGTCACGACTGATTATTTAGTTCAGGTTTTTCCTTTGAAGGAATAATTCTCCAATGTTGTTACAATAAAATAATCAAGATTTTCATAACAGTTTTGCGCACAAAAGTCAACAACAAACTTTCAGTATCCTCGAGGGGTCAGGGTTTTTTTAATTGAAGCGACCTACTACACCTTTTGAAATGAGTGTTGCCAAGCTGCACGTTCTACTCTGTGGTTCAGACCTGTTTCAGCTGCAACATTTATTATTATTATTATCTTCATTTTGAATTTTGCACAGGCTGTTCTTTTTGCCGAATAACATCTCTTGGGCTAGCCACAACTAGCAGCCAATGGCCAAGAGGTTTCTTTCACCTTACATCTCCAATACTTTTCGAAGTATCCTGGCTGTTCCCAACAAGGCTGTTTTTTGTACCACCCAAACACCTACTTCAATATCTAGTTTTTCCATCCATCCATTGAAATCTTTGCTTACGCACCCCATAGCACCTATTACCACTGGTACAACTAATTATTATTATTATTATTATTATTATTATTATTATTATTTTGTTAGTAAAATATTTAATTTTGTTAAACAGGCAAGCCAATGCAATCACCTTGATTAGTGAGGTTTGTAATTGTATGTGTGACAAAATAAAAAGTTTCCATTATTATCGAATATTTGTGTAAGATATAACGCTTCAATGTGTGATTATAAATTTAAACTCAAATGTTCCTGTCAGCTACGAACGTTCAAATCAAGTTGTATTCGTTCGTATTATTTTGACACTTTGATATTCGACAAGAGGTTTCCGACGAAAACATACTCTCTCATCAGAGACAACCAGCAAATTAACTCTTCACATGCATGGAATGGTATATAAAAAACAACCTTCTGTAAAAGTAGGGTCAATCAATCACTCACCGCTCTATCTTCGCACCCGATGGTACGACCCTGTTTACTCCAACAATCGATCTCAATTAAGATCATCCCTTAATGTTCATACAAGTTAAACTATGTTTTCATTTTCTGTCATCAGACAAAACAACTCAAGGACAATTTGGGTTTCATTTCATTTATTGAAAGATGAATGTCACCAATTGCCTTTTGATCTTGCGATCAATTTTCAGTTTGTTTACAATCATCCGTTCCGTTGGTTCCGTCAATTATTCAATATCTCAGCAAGTGTCTTTCTTGTTTCCCACTGAATTGATTGACAATTTTCAACAAATCTAAACGGCATGACTTGAAGCCATCATCACTGATTCGATGAAGAAGTCTTAGAATTGTTTTGATCTTTTCAATAAGCGATCGTTTATCATATTTTTGTTTAGCAACAAACAGGAATTGTGGCAAGTAGCAGGTTTTTTGCCCCTGAAGACCAACGGACACGAATTGGCTCCAGGTATTGTTGCACTGACCTAACGATGCTGATAATGACTTAGACACGTTTCTTCATCATTGATCAGCATTTGTATAAACACAAAATGGTGTATTAACCCAAATGTGAACTAAGCAAGTTATCTTAACATTATATTACTCCTCTCATACTGTATAGTTTTGTGGAAATTATTTTATGGTTCTTATCAAGCATGCCTTATTGGATGAAGAATGATGCGATTTATTTTCATATACCTTGCAGTAATTACTGTATTTTTTATTCGACTTGGACAGAGTCACTCGACTGTTTACTTTGATCTGTTAGAAGAACAAAATCCAAATACTTACGTTGGAAAAATTCCAATTCGGCGCAACTTTACGTACCGTTTTTCAGATGAAAACGAAGAAACTTTTAGGATTGAGTCACACTCAGGTCATATTTACACCAAGAAAAAAATTGATCGTGAACGTCTTAAAAGTCCAGAATTTGTTTTACTTGTGTTATCTTCCGAACCAGTTTATCCGACTGAAGTTAAAATCAATATTGTGGATGTTAATGACAATGCACCAGCTTTTCCTAAAAGGATCTTTGATTTGGCAATACCAGAGTCTGACACAGTGGGCACACTGTATCCTTTGAATGGAGCCATTGATCAGGATGTGGGAAGCAACAGTAAATTATCATATAAAATTGTAGAAGGGAACAAGGAAGGGAAATTTGCCCTCGAAATTGTTAAAAACCCTGTTGGAAGTACTAGCTTTTTACAATTAAATCTAACAGGTCAGCTGGACAGAGAAACTCTTGAAGCGTATACTATTAATTTAACTGCTACCGATCACGGAAAAAACCCACTTTCAGGTTCCTGTTTGCTTAATGTGACTGTACTTGATGCAAATGACGAACATCCATTATTTAATCCTTCATCGGTGAAGGCTAGTATTTTTGAAAATGCTACTGTTGGTACTCAAGTAGTAATTTTAAATAGTACTGATCGTGATCTGGGAGAAAATGGTAGGATCACATACCAGATTAGTGTCAATAACAAAGACAACAGTCATCTTTATTTTCAAATTAATTCTGTGTCAGGTGTTGTTCGAACATCGCAAATTTTAAATTATGAAAGTCAAGAAAAATTTACTATTACAGTGGTAGCAAGGGACAATGGAATACCGCCACTTGAAAGTCGAGCAGTTGTTCTTGTGAACGTGTTAGATATCAATGACAACAAACCGAAGCTTTCATCCACTGTAACTAATCCACAGAATTTGAGTGAAAATGCTACATTGAATAAAGTTGTTGCATTTTTATCCTTTGAAGATGCCGATTCAAGCATTCTTAACAATCAACTGAGCATCAGAGTTACTCAAGGGAACGAAGAAAATGCATTCAGTCTCCAATCTTTCCCGGGAAAAAAAGGGAAATCACTTGTTGCTTTTTTGTTAGTAAATAAACTACTTGATCGTGAAAAAAAAGACCGGTATAACCTGACCATACGAGTTTCAGATCATGGAATACCACAACAATCAACACAGCTAAGTTTTATTATATTTATTGATGATATTAATGATCATACACCAAAGTTCACGTCAGATTTTTATCGAGCAGAAATTACGGAAAATTTACCAAAAGGTAGTTTAATAGGGCACGTAAAAGCAACTGATAATGATCTTGGTGTTAATGGTCAAATAGAATATTCTATTTTAGCTGGGAATTCTAAAAAATGGTTGGCCATAGATCGAAACAGTGGACTTATAACAACAAATACCCATAATTTTGATCGAGAGGAGCTTCATTCAAATATATTAGCTTTAAAGATAGCTGCTACGGATCGTGGATCACCAAGGTTACAATCAAAGGTATGGTACAATATAACTGTATTGGATGTCAATGATTATACCCCGAAATTTGATAAAACACATTACAGGAAATTAATGAAAGAGGATACCCCTCCTGGTACTTACATAGTAACGGTTGTGTCACGTGACCTAGATGCAGATCAAAATGGCACCATTTCTTATAGCTTATGCCAGGAAAACCAGCTAGCTTTGAAGTTTTTTGAAGTAAATAAAACATCAGGTGAAGTGAGACTTATTCAACGAGTGGATTACGAGATTTTCCATCGTTTTCGCTTTCAGATAAGTGCATGTGATAATGGGTTACCAAAGTTGTGCAGTCAAGCGCAAATCGATATTGATATTGAGGACGTGAATGATAATCTTCCCATATTTTTCTCCAGACGATATTATGTAGCGTTAGACATCACATTGCCTTGTGGTCACGTCTTACAAACCAAAGCTTATGATCCAGATTCTGGTTTGTTCGGGAAGATATCATATGTCATTGTTAGTGGGAATGATAAAGGTGCCTTCAGGCAAAATGCAACATCTGGGAGGATTAGTTGTCAGCAGGCACCAAAAGCAGGACAGAGGTATCACCTGATTGTGAAAGCAATTGATGGTGGGCAAAAAAGTTCACCATTTAATACAGACGTTTTTGTTTATTTTTCATTATCAGTGCCAAAATTGATTTTTCATAGAGAGCATTATTCTTTTCAAGTAACAGAAAATGCACCAATTGGAAAAATAGTTGGTCAGGTGAATATTTTTAATGCAAAACCAAAAATATTAAACATTGAGTACTTCTTAGTTGATGGAAATTTTGAGCATATATTTAATATCACAAGAGATGGGAAAATAGTTATATCCCAAAATATTGATAGAGAAAAATATAAATCTTTTAATCTTACATGTTTGGCCAAAACAAATGATACTGTACCAGTGTTGGGAACAACAGAGGTTTGGATTAATGTACTCGATGAAAATGATAATCCACCTTATGTCCTTATGAAAACTACCCATTTGAAGGTTTTTGAGGACTCTCCAACATATACACATATTGGCACACTTAAAGCATTTGATGCCGACACTGAAAAAAATGCAGAACTTACCTATAACATAAAAAGTAGTGACTTTGGATTCTTTTTTGTAAATCAAGTGAGTGGAGATTTATTTCTTGCTAAGACTCTTACTAATCAATCCAGAACAATATTTAATGTTTTATTTCAGATTTTTGACAAAGGCACACCACCTCAGCACACAGAGATTACCATCAAGATTGAAGTTATTGACAGAAATAACCATGCACCAGTTTTTTCATCAAGTGAATATGTTATATGGATATCAGAAAGCACCACAGTTAGTAGCCCACTTTTAAAATTAAATATTAGTGACAAGGACCAAGGAGTTAACAAACAGTATTCTTTAAGCATTATTCAAGGTAATGAAGAAAACTTCTTTAGAATTTTCCCAGATGGAACTCTGTTTTTAAATAAATTTACAAATTTTACAAGAGGAAAAACTTTGTATACACTTGTAGTTAAGGCAGAAGACTATGGAAATCCTGGACTGAAATCATTAGCAAATGTTCTAGTTCATGTCAATGTTAGCCAAAACCAGAGGATATTCAGTAAACATTATTATCATTTTGAAATTATTGAAAACACAGCAATCAGTACTTTTGTTGGCAATGTGACTCTGGTTGCTGGCATAGATAAACAGCATTTTGATTTAAGATTTGGTAGAAAACAGGCCTGGTTAATTATAACACCTGCAGGAACAATAATAACTCAGAGGGTTATTGATCGTGAAGCCATCATGCTTCATACAGGGTCAGACAAGATTACTCTTCAACTTATAGCTGTGCATAAAAGTAAAAATACCACAGAGGACATTTGTAGTATTGAAGTTACAATTAAAGATGTCAATGATAATGGGCCAAGATTTAGCTCACAGTCCTGTGATGTTGAAATTATGGAAAATATAAATAGTGGGACAGTTGTGTATACATTTGATGCTGTTGACCCTGATGCACCAAATAATGCCCAGTTTTCATATGAACTTGTTGGTAATGCCCCAGCAAAGAGAGATTTTACAGTAGATCAACAGACTGGTGTTTTAACAGTCAGAGGTATAATAGATAGAGAGGCAATACCAATATATAACCTTACAGTTTCTGCTGTTGATATAAAAAATACCAATTATTTTATGCACAAAATTTGTACTATTAAAGTTTTGGATCAGAATGACAATCCCCCAGAATTTATAACAAATTTTACCATTATCCAAGTAAGTGAAAATACAAAGATAGGTGATGTAATAGTTTCACTGCCAGCTACTGATAAAGATTCTGGATCTATTGGGTTAACCTATTATATTGATTATCAGACAAGCTCAACCTTTTTTAAGATTGATAGGTTGAATGGAAATATCATCCTTACAAAGGCCCTAGATTATGAAACTGTAAGAACTCACAAAATTACTGTTCAAGTCCATGATAATGTTCAGCCACAACATACCACCACTCGGATTTTGACAATAAATGTTTTAGATGAAAATGACAATTGGCCTCTTTTTAATGCTAGCACTCTAGCATTTACAGTTGCTGAAAATAGCAAAAGTAATACAGTGATTGGCAAATGTAAAGCAGTTGATAAAGATTCAGGTGTAAATGGCCTTGTATATTATTCTGTTGTAGAGAACAAGGACAATGTTGGATTGTTTAGTGTCACTCATGATACATGTAGTATATCAATTAATTTTGTTCCTGACCGAGAAAAACAAGAGAAATTCTTTGTTAATATTAAGGCAGAGGATCAAAGTGACAATGTACAAGGAAGGCTTTCAACAATGAAGCAGTTCATAGTTTTGGTAGAAGATCGGAATGACAATAAGCCCATTTTTGTTTCTCATGATGCCGTAGTGCTTTCATCTTCTGCTAAGTTAGGTGAAACTGTTGCTACTGTTAAAGCCATTGATTTAGATGTGGGCAAAAATGGTGATATTGATTACAGCATAGTATCACAAAACAAACAATTGTTTAGCTTAGATAGAGGCAATGGAGCACTGAAGTTAAATGGTGTTTTTAATACAGTAGCAGATGTATTTTTTAATTTAACAGTTATGGCCAAAGATAGAGGAACATCCTCATATTCAACCACTTCAGCTTTGATGCTCTTTAGATATGGTGGAACCAGCAGTGATATAGAATTTGAGCAGAATCAATATTCAGCAATTGTGGAAGAAAATAATAAAGTTGGATCACTTGTAACCAAGGTGAAAGCAAATTTTAAAAAAGGTAACCCATTAATTAAGTATTTTATAGTGAGAGGAAATTTGAACAGGACATTCAGTATTAATGAGGACAATGGATCAGTTTTCACTACAAGGAGTCTTGATTTTGAAGTTGATAATACAACATACTTGTTGATTGTATATGCAGTAGATGTAAAAGGACCTTTGCCACGCACTGCAAGTTGTGCCATTACTGTAAAGCTGAATGATGTTAATGATAATGTGCCAGTTTTCAAAGACAAGTCATCAGTTGCATATGTTTATGAAAATGAAAAAGTTGGAAATACTTTTTATCGTGTTGTTGCTTTTGACAAAGATAGTGGTTTGAATTCAGAGCTGGCATACAAGATATTGACAGGAAATGAAAATGGAATGTTTCTGATGGATTCAGATGGAAATTTAAAAGTCAATAAACAACTTGACAGAGAGAAAACTGCAAAATACACACTTTCAGTTGAGGTGATAGATAAAGGATCAAAGCCACTGTCCACAAAAATGCTTCTAACTGTTTTCATTCTTGATATCAATGACAACACACCTACATTTCTCAAAAAGTTTTATTCCTTTTCAGTTTTGGAATCTGTAAGTATTGGCTATCATTTGGGTTTTGTAAATGGAACAGATCAAGACATTGGGAGGAACAGTGAGTTAATGTTTCTTATAAGAAAAGGTAACAGCTTTTTGTTTGGTGTTGATAAAGGGACTGGTATCATCTTTACTAAGCAAAAATTAGACAGAGAAAAGGATGAGAATTATGTTTTGCAGTTGGAAGTATTGGATTATGGAAAACCAAGGTTATCATCGACTGTTGATGTGTACATAAATGTTATGGATGTAAATGATAATTCACCTGTGTTTTCAAAAACGATATGGAGTGGATCTGTAGTAGAGAATACAATTCACCCAATAGTTGCAGTTACAGTTCTTGCCAATGATAAAGATTCTGGAGAAAATGGATTAGTCAAGTACTCAATTTTGTCAGGAAATGATGAAGGTAAGGTTTTTTCTCAATTCTTAACTATAACAATGTGATGGTATCTTTCTGTATTTTTATACTAAGTACCAAAACAAATTGTTACCAGTACTTTGAAATCTGTTTTTTCTGTACAAGGCCAAATTTGTAACCACAAGGAATGAAGTTCTTTTTCCATGTATAAATACTGATATTGTTTACTGTTGTTAAGACCATTTTATCAGAAGAATGACTTAAATTGTTTTATTTGATAATCACACCCTACACACAGCAGGAGTGTTAGGTGTAATGAAGATAAATGGTAAACATTATTTTTACAGAAATTATTTTTTCTATTGAAGACAAAAAACTTCCCTATGTTAGGTCATAGTTGACAGTCATCTTTGGGGCAATTTCAATAACACTATTCAAATTAGTGGTTAAATATGTCATAAGTTTCTCCTGCCAAAAATGTTTGCCAGTTGTATGATTTCAAAGATAATGTTAATTCTCTTTGAAATGTTTTGTATTTTGAATAGGATCAGTATTGCTTTGAATGCTCTTTTGTCTTTTTAAATAGAAACTTTGCTTCAGAATATGTTCAGGTTAAAGTTTATTGTATGGAAAAGCTTATGACATAATTCCCATTTCTTTCCCTCATTCTAAGCAAGAGAAAAAACAAACCCAAAAAACTTGAAGAATAACTAAATTTATTGTGCTGCTCAATAAAAGCATGCATGAATTCAGTATAATGTCACTTACAGCAGATACATAGATTTGTTGCAGTAGGGATGTGAATGATGCTCTTACCTCCTGGATAAATTGTTTAACTGCCACTTTTCCACTGCTTAACTTATTTGTTTATTTGAGTTCATCATCAATAAATTTTCTATTTTAGACATTTGTTTGCCTGATGGTTGAGTAAGAATGAAACCTAGTTCTAAACTGGGCTTAATTTTATTGTTATTCATATATATATATATATATATATATATATATATATATATATATATATATATATATGGTTTCTAACTTAAACACTAATGCTGTTTCTAGAATCTATGTTCATAGGAAAGCTTCTGCATATGAACGTCGTCATTCTGCAATTGGAAGGCTTGTACATACATACATTAATCAGATGAATTTTCACACAAAGCATATTTTTTATTTTTGGCTTGGAAGTTTCCGTCTCCTTTTTAAAAATTTGTATGCAGCTATTTAAGGGTTCATAATGCCCCCTCCCCGAGATCCCCAGTTTTCTCAAGGGATTGATAATCAAATTTCAATTTTACGAATTGGTAATCCAATCTTATTTTACACCCTGGCTTAGAGACTGGAACAGAATGACTTTGTGTGATTGTTGTAGCACATTATATATTCCACTTTTTGAACACTGTAGTTTGCGAGGGGTTTAAAATCTGTGTCTTACTTGTGCTTTGTAAAGGATAAACTTTTCCAAACAATCACCATTGAGCTGGCATTCCAGTAATTGTATATATTCTACCTATGCATCTACCTTTCTACCTACCCATCCATCTACCAGTCGGCCATTTAATGTCTATTTATCTGACCTGTTATACATATTCAAAATAGTCCAATTACAGCAACATTTAGGATAACCTGGTACTTGCTATTTTATTGTGTTAAAATTATCAGAGAGAAAGTTTTTCTGTTGTGATATCATTTGTGAGTATACTAGTCTTCTAGCAGATGGTCCTAAACTATTTTTTAAAAGGTTTTTTTTTAGTTTTAACGTCATTTTCCCCCAGCAATAGGGTCTCAGACGGTGCCCTTCAAAGGGACTTTNCTGCTATATGCATTGAGCACTTTTTGATAGAAATACACAAAACTACATATATATATATATATATATATATATATATATATATATATATGGTTTCTAACTTAAACACTAATGCTGTTTCTAGAATCTATGTTCATAGGAAAGCTTCTGCATATGAACATCGTCATTCTGCAATTGGAAGGCTTGTACATACATACATTAATCAGATGAATTTTCACACAAAGCATATTTTTCTATTTTTGGCTTGGAAGTTTCCGTCTCCTTTTTAAAAATTTGTATGCAGCTATTTAAGGGTTCATAATGCCCCCTCCCCGAGATCCCCAGTTTTCTCAAGGGATTGATAATCAAATTTCAATTTTACGAATTGGTAATCCAATCTTATTTTACACCCTGGCTTAGAGACTGGAACAGAATGACTTTGTGTGATTGTTGTAGCACATTATATATTCCACTTTTTGAACACTGTAGTTTGCGAGGGGTTTAAAATCTGTGTCTTACTTGTGCTTTGTAAAGGATAAACTTTTCCAAACAATCACCATTGAGCTGGCATTCCAGTAATTGTATATATTCTACCTATGCATCTACCTTTCTACCTACCCATCCATCTACCAGTCGGCCATTTAATGTCTATTTATCTGACCTGTTATACATATTCAAAATAGTCCAATTACAGCAACATTTAGGATAACCTGGTACTTGCTATTTTATTGTGTTAAAATTATCAGAGAGAAAGTTTTTCTGTTGTGATATCATTTGTGAGTATACTAGTCTTCTAGCAGATGGTCCTAAACTATTTTTTAAAAGGTTTTTTTTTAGTTTTAACGTCATTTTCCCCCAGCAATAGGGTCTCAGACGGTGCCCTTCAAAGGGACTTTTGTTCTGGCAGTGAGGAATTTCTTGGCCGGATGCCCTTCCTGACGCCAACCAATGGCTTTTTTCTTTGTAAAGTTTGCTTTAAAAATACAGGTTCTTTTAACTGCCATCCATTGATTAGCCAACGTTAATGGATAATTATTTTGAAGTTTGGTCCCTATTTAAAAGTCCAATTAAATTAAAAATTCTTGACTAAACGGGCTGAGTAAAAGCCCTAATTATATGAGCTTTATCATGTCAACAGAAGTTAAGTTTTTCCAATTAATTTATTTTGGAGCAAGGCTTACATTTAGTTTACGTTTTTGATGTAAATTGTAATATTATTGAAGAAAAATAATTATACATCTTATTTACTTTGACAGTGAATAGAATCTTGAATAAGTACCATAAATGAGATAATTATAAACAGTACCAACCCTATTATAATTCCTTTTTATATCAAAATAAACTATTGGTTAATAAAATTTACTTGGTATACTGTTACCTTACCGTACATTATCCCTTGTGATTTTTTAGGCATTTTTATGTACAAGTAGTTTGAAATAGTAAGCTGAAGTATTGTATATTGCTACGTTGTGTTATATGTTGAGTGCCTATAATTCATGACGTTTTCCACGTTTCAAAATGTGAACAATGCCTGCTGCTAATTAAAATGCAGCATAACGCTTGTAGAACTAGCAGTTTGGGGACTCTTTTTGACCTTGAGAAAACTGGCACGTCGCCATTGGAACTGGAGTAGCAACGGGATTCGGGTTGAAATGTTGATGGTGGTGAATTTATATTTTCTGTAGGAACTTGTATTTCGTAAAGACTTTTGAGTATGAAGTCGTAATGTTCTAGGATTGGGTTATGAAGTGTCAAAGTTTCGTAGACGTTTGCAGATTAGAGATACCGCGTGGAGCAACATCTTTCACTGGCATCCTTGCGTCTACCCGGGAATTAAGAATAATTGTAATTTAGTTTAGCCATTGAGTAATTTGGGAGGAATGACGATATCACATTTAGGAATTCTTCGCCATATGAAACATGCGATCCCACACCCACACCACCATATACGCCCATAGTTTACATGACATACAAAATATTGCACGTGCGAAATGAATAATATGCGATATTTCTTAAAATCTCTGCAGTCCAAATAGGTCTTTTCGTGAAAATTGTTATTTAGAAGTTACGGAAATACAGGGTAGCGAAAACCAATGTATGAATTTTCAGGAACGTTAGCACGTTTTTTTTAAACATCTGTATTAACCAACACGTATCAAACAGTGCTTTGCAATAAAAGAAGCTTTGCAATTATCTGGAACATTGGCCTTTTATGTATTTAAGTATCAGCATGATAGAAGGATAAGAGACGAGAAGCACTTCAGGTTCAAGTAAGGTACGACGTGAAGGATAAGAGCATCGATATTTTTGAGAAACCAAGAACAGAATTAACATGGAAAACTATGTTATCCTTCCCTTTCCTTAATCGAATCAATAGAAATTTCATGGCGGACCGCATTCATTTATCACTTTAAGATTGGTTGTTAAACCTTAAATTACAGCTCTTTGTTAGCTCTCCTATTGCCATTACACAAGGACATATTTTTTTTCTGTTCTATGACAGACTTTAACTAGTGCATCTTTAACTACCATAACGGGTATTTAAAACAACCCTTTCATGTTGTTATATGAATGCCATTTGAAGTGACGTTACACAACAATCAAACATGTCGTTATTCATGTTGACGGACATATTGTTCAAGTGAGCTTTTATGCATTTCTATCTATATGTTCTGACATTACATTCTTTAAGTTAGCTGTTATGAATTGGTATCCATGTGTATGGACATTACATTGTTCAAATAAGGTTATATGCATTTCTATCTATATGTTCTGACATTACATTCTTCAAGTTAGCTGTTATGAATTCGTATCCATGTGTATGGACATTACATTGTTCAAATAAGGTTATATGCATTTCTATCTATATGTTCTGACATTACATTCTTCAAGTTAGCTGTTATGAATTCGTATCCATGTGTATGGACATTACATTGTTCAAATAAGGTTATATGCATTTTTATCTATATGTTCTGACATTACATTCTTCAAGTTAGCTGTTATGAATTCGTATCCATGTGTATGGACATTACATTGTTCAAATGAGCTTATATGCATTTCTATCTATATGTTCTGACATTACATTCTTCAAGTTAGCTGTTATGAATTCGTATCCATGTGTATGGACATTACATTGTTCAAATAAGGTTATATGCATTTCTATCTATATGTTCTGACATTACATTCTTCAAGTTAGCTGTTATGAATTCGTATCCATGTGTATGGACACTACATTGTTCAAATAAGGTTATATGCATTTCTATCTATATGTTCTGACATTACATTCTTCAAGTTAGCTGTTATGAATTCGTATCCATGTGTATGGACATTACATTGTTCAAATGAGCTTATATGCATTTCTATCTATATGTTCTGACATTACATTCTTCAAGTTAGCTGTTATGAATTCGTATCCATGTGTATGGACATTACATTGTTCAAATAAGGTTATATGCATTTCTATCTATATGTTCTGACATTACATTCTTCAAGTTAGCTGTTATGAATTCGTATCCATGTGTATGGACACTACATTGTTCAAATAAG
>RDPX01000495.1:137064-153285 GCA_003991215.1 Morbakka virulenta | reverse complement strand
TTTCTCTCTCTCTCTCTCTCTCTCTCTCTCTCTCTCTCTCTCTCTCTCTCTCTCTCTCTCTCTCTCTCTCTCTCTCTCTCTCTCTCTCTCTCTCTCTCTCTCTACCTCTTTCCCTCTATCTCTCTCCCCTCCTCCCTCTCCCTCTCTCCCTCTATCTGTCTTTCCTCCTCTGTCCTGTCTCCCCCCTCTCTTTCCCCCCTCTCTCCCCCGCTCTCTCTCTCCCCTCTCTCTCTCCCCTCTCTCTCCCCCCCTCTCCCTTTGTCTCCCTCTGTCTCCCCCTGTCTCCCCCTCTTCCTCCTCCAGAAGGCCATTAGTCCATATCAGATATGCTTTGCATCCTTGTGATTTGGTTGTACCAAGTCACAAGCATACACCTTAAAATTGTAATAAGGATAATTGACTGTTGGATTTAGATTACGTGATGAACAAAATACATTAATTTTCCTTATAAACACAGTACAGTTGTCGAGGTACGTGGCCATTGGTAAATACATTGTTAACAACTAATAGATAGTACGTCTGAGTTCTAGAATCTGTGGAAGATAGTAATAAACCGTAAAAAACACAACTGAGAGATTACAGCTATTTTCTTTACCATTTACGATCGATACTATACAGTCGGATATGCTATTCAAATAATGAGACATGCCAAATTATTTGGCTTGCCTAATTTGTTAAATGATTGGCAAACAATTAACTGATAATTGAACTTGCTTAAGTTGGTGTGCCCCATGATTTGATTTGCTGTCTCGTGGAATTAATGATAAGTCTGATTGACACAACACCAGTCAAATGCTGCATAAAATTACGACACATATCTATTGGTTTTCTTTTCTATAGGGTGTTGTTATGTCCATATCTTCCCACTTACGCACGACCTTTGTTTTTAGATAGTAGACTGTTTATATGGTCGTGCCAATGCCAATTTATTAAAAACATAGCCACTTTGATTTTGTATCTGCAGTATGTTTGTGAGAGAAAAATAATGGATTTTTCTGATCAAGAGCGTATTTACACGAAAGACAAAAACTATCCATTATAGTTATTAAATTTACTGGATATTCTTTTGACTTGGGTGAGACGATGGTACCATTAGGGTGTGCACATACACACATACACACACAAATACACACATGAACACGGACACGCACTCACACATACACAAACACACATGGGTGAAGGAAACCATCAATTCAATAATTTTGAATTTAAGACCTTTCCTCAAATTTACGAAAATAAACTTTAGAATTTTAAAAGAAAACCAGATATCAAGCATATAAAATGAATACGCACTTAAGTCAGAGGAATTATGTAATAAAACTCCACAGTTATTATTAGTCATACCACATATCGCATTTATTCTGTACAAAAATTGCACAGACAAATGTTGCAATTCAGTGAAAATCAACCCCTCTCTTTTCCCCCAAATTATTTAATAGGTTATATATTTAAATTAGAAAGTCGACTCGGGTTGGATTTGCTCACCCAGTGTCGACAACACTAATTTTAATCCATGAAAATGTCTTTTACCAAAGATTCTCAAGAGTACACAGTTTTTTATTCACAAAAAACTGCAGCAATTTCACAGTTGGGTTTGATCATCTTCAAATTTGCAAATCAACAATTATGGTACTAGTTTTTAATCATCTTTAGACAGGATACATCGTGTCCGTTGAAATAAAAATTGTTTTTATACATGTCCTGTATGAATTAAAAGTGATCAAAATAATTAAGATTAAAATTCAATAAAAATTTATATGTTCGAAAACATACAAGAACTCTACCTATATTGAGTTACGCTTTACCTGTACTTTGTACGCATGCAGCGTAATGATAGGGCAATGATTAGGAGAATCTGTAGTATCAGACATGACCAAATGCAGACAACCCCTTCAAGCCAATTGCTGTCCAAACTAGGATTAGCCGACATAATGCACACTATGAGGGAAAGGCTTTTACGCTGGTATGGCCATGTCGCAGCGATCTAGTGGCACAATCAAGCAGGCAGTAGACTTTTCTGTGGATGGACGTCGGCGACCTGGGCGACCAAGAAAGACATGGCACGATGTTCTGATGGATGACATCTCTGGCTGGGGCCTTGGTTCAAGTGACCCCATGAATAGAGCCATCTGGAAATCTAGTGTAAGATATGCCATGCGTGCAGCTAGCCAGGCATCTGGAGGGAAGCCCACCATCATGGAGGATGCTTCCAGACCTGCACGATAATCAAAAAGAACCGATTGTATATGTATATATTGTACGACGAGATAAATTTACTTGGGAAGCAGTAAGAAAGGATAGAAACATCTTTTGCAATGTTCCCTCCTTATGTTATGCTGAACTACTTCACAAGGCTTCCTTACTTATTTTATCGACTACTTCATCGTGCGACTTGTATCCGCCAATTACAAGGCTAAACTTGCGGTGGAAAGAAGCTAAAAAGGAAATAAAGTATTTTTTTCTGTTGAAATTGGATCCATGTATTTGAGATTAGTGCAATTCTGATTGTTGGTTGAAAAGAAGAAACAAAGAATTTCAAATTTTTTAGCGAACGGTAAACGGCTGTTGACATAAAAATCCTTGCCAAGTCTTTCGAATTTCTACTGATAAAATCATGCAAAATGGTAATTTACCTGACGGCTAAAGCGAGTGCAAAAGGAACCGGAATAAAATTGAACAGTTCGAATGACATTTTCAAGAGCCATATTCAGTAAGAGGTTCAGAGGACTTTGAAAAATTAGTTCGTTTATTCAACTGAAAGTGATTTTATCTCCGAATGTTGAGAATTTTGTAAACCACGCAGTCACCAAATCATCGATTCGTTTATTTAAAACTTGGACAAATGAAGGGAAACCGAGAGAATGAGAGTGAAAAGATGCCCTGTGAGATATTGTCGGACATGTCACTGTGCCTTTTAGTTCTTGGTTGTAGCTACTAGTAAGTGAACAGCTCCGGTTGTAGTAGCCTGGCGGTCATATTTGTAAAAAGGGTTACTTATTAATTTTATTCCACAAAAGACATTGTGGTGTGTTCTGTTACTTTGAGTAAAAAGCAAATTACAGAATTAGTAGAAAAGAGAAAGTATTGTAGTCAGTCGAGATTTTGTAATTGTTTGTTTTAGCTCGAACCCAGTCATGGTAATTGAAGAGAGAAAACGAAATAGGGGATACGAAAATCGGCAAGCTGTTGACGTGTTAACCCCAACGTGCTTTTCGTTTACCGTGGAAAAATAACACGTTTATACTGGCCCTCGATCGTAGATTTGTTAACTTTTCATTTAAGCACGATGCACAAGATGTGTTATAAGAACACATACACGATAATTTGGATTGCCCTTAAGGTGTCGTTTTTGAAATTTGTTAATTATATTAATATTCAAATAAGCTATTAGTGGTACAAAACTTTTATAATTGCTATTAAAATAACTTTAATTTTGGTCGACAGTTGTTTCGCCATTTCGGCGGTTGACTGGACCAATGGCGCCAGAATAAGGAAGCTGAAAGCAAAGATACGATTGAGAAAGCCCGCAATTTTTTTTTTGAGCCTTTGGTTCAATAGAGGGCCAGCGAAATAGCTACCGATCCAAATGAACATTATTTTAATAGCGAATTTTATGTTGATATTAATATAAGATGAATAAATAGAATAAGAATAAAGGTGAATTGAAGGTTATAGTAAATAATTTTTCTCTTTATTTTGACAGGCAACTTTGAGCCTTTGGTTCAATAGAGGGCCAGCGAAATAGCTACCGATCCAAATGAACATTATTTTAATAGCGAATTTTATGTTGATATTAATATAAGATGAATAAATAGAATAAGAATAAAGGTGAATTGAAGGTTATAGTAAATAATTTTTCTCTTTATTTTGACAGGCAACTTTGAGCCTTTGGTTCAATAGAGGGCCAGCGAAATAGCTACCGATCCAAATGAACATTATTTTAATAGCGAATTTTATGTTGATATTAATATAAGATGAATAAATAGAATAAGAATAAAGGTGAATTGAAGGTTATAGTAAATAATTTTTCTCTTTATTTTGACAGGCAACTTTGAGCCTTTGGTTCAATAGAGGGCCAGCGAAATAGCTACCGATCCAAATGAACATTATTTTAATAGCGAATTTTATGTTGATATTAATATAAGATGAATAAATAGAATAAGAATAAAGGTGAATTGAAGGTTATAGTAAATAATTTTTCTCTTTATTTTGACAGGCAACTTTGAGCCTTTGGTTCAATAGAGGGCCAGCGAAATAGCTACCGATCCAAATGAACATTATTTTAATAGCGAATTTTATGTTGATATTAATATAAGATGAATAAATAGAATAAGAATAAAGGTGAATTGAAGGTTATAGTAAATAATTTTTCTCTTTATTTTGACAGGCAACTTTGAGCCTTTGGTTCAATAGAGGGCCAGCGAAATAGCTACCGATCCAAATGAACATTATTTTAATAGCGAATTTTATGTTGATATTAATATAAGATGAATAAATAGAATAAGAATAAAGGTGAATTGAAGGTTATAGTAAATAATTTTTCTCTTTATTTTGACAGGCAACTTTGAAATACTACAGAATGGCTCAGTTGTAGCTAAGAAAGCCCTTGACAGAGAGAAAAAGGAAATTTATACCTTTATAATTTTAGCGGAAGATCAAGCATTGCCAGCACGATTAAGGAGACATGCGTTGACGACCGTGATTGTAACTGTTGTCGATATAAACGATAATAATCCTAAGTTTTCTAATACCAAAATAGAGATCTTGGCACCGGAAAACCTTGCAGTTGGTGCAACAGTACAAAATTTGCAGGCAACTGATGCCGATTCGGGGGTAAATGCAGTGATGGAATATTTTATTGTAAATGGTAATACTGAAGGAGTATTTGTGTTAGGTAAACAAGGGGGTTTGATTCTACAGAAAGCTTTAGACTTTGAATATACCAAATCCTATTCAATGGTTGTTGAAGTTCGAGACAATGGAACACCATTTAGGTTTGAGCAGGCAAATCTTACAGTGACAGTACTGGACGTAAATGATAATTATCCGATAATTAAAAACACACAGACGACATTTTTCGTTCCTGAAAATGTAACTCACGGTTATCAAATCACTACAGTTGTGGCATCGGACATAGACGCCGGAAAAAACTCAGAGCTCAGATTTTCCATCTATTCAGGTAATGTGCATTCAAAGTTTGGCATCGATGCAGTTACAGGTCGAATTTATACCACCTCGCTTCTAGATCGGGAAACACAAGAAAATTATACTTTAACTGTTATCGCCACTGATCTAGGGAATCCCCCAAAAGAGACGCCTATGAGTTTTACCATGCATGTTACTGATATAAACGATTGTTACCCAAAGTTTGGCCGTGAAACATATTTTGTCAATGTTACTGAGAACCAACCTGTTCCTCTGCTAATCCTTCAAGTGAAAGCAATAGACTGTGATGCTGATCTAAACGGAGTTATAAGGTACACTGTGGGTAACGATTTTCCCTCTGATGTCTTTGATCTGGACAGTGTTGCAGGAAAGATATCACTGCTGAAGGTGCTGGATCGTGAAAAGATTCAAGTTTTTCAGTTTAAGGTCAATGCTGTAGATCGCGGCATTCCGGCACTTGCCACAGAGGCTACTGTCTTTGTTACAGTAGCAGATACCAATGACAATTCTCCTACATTTTCAGCAGTCAAAGGTCCGGTTCATGTAAAGGAAGATGTAAAGATAGGAACTTTAGTAACGACAATCATTGCTACTGACATTGATCAAAACAGAAATGGTGAAGTGACCTATTCACTTGATTTCGATTATGGCAGATTTAGTATTGATAGTTCAACCGGAAAAATTGTGACAACTGGAAATCTTGATCGTGAAACAAAAGCAACTTATAATTTAAAGGTTCGAGCAACAGATAATGGTTTACCTAGCCATGAAAATACTACCTCTGTAGAAATTCTGGTTGATGATGTAAATGATAGTGGTCCCAAGTTTGAAAAGGATAGGTACGTTGTGCAAATAGCTGCCAGCGTATCACAGGAAGCATTTGTTTTACAGTTGAAAACAATAGATCCAGATTCAGACCAATATTCAAAAGTCGTTTTCAAGATGTTGTCTGGTAATTATAGCTACTTCAAGATCGATAGTAGAGTTGGGACACTGGTTGTTGCGAAGCCTATTCCTCCAAATACAAGACTTGAACTTATAATAAGAGCATCTGATGAAGAACGAAAAGACCTTTTTGATACAGTCAGTATTGTTGTAACAACTGGATCGGGATTTCCGCAGTTTTCACATGGCTCTCAGTTGATAACATTGCTGGAATCTACAGAAACTGGTGCCACCATTCTTAATGCGAATGCAACAAGCCCTCAGGATGGACCTGCTGGACAATTACAATATTACATTGCATCATCTTCAGATGTTTCGCTAACCGCAAATACTAATTCGGATGACCCATTTAATATTGACAAAAATTTAGGAAGATTATTTTTGGCAAAGAAATTAGATTATGAGAAGGTGGTGAGGTATTCTTTGTGGATCGAAGCACGAGATTCACAGAACCCGCCTCTATCTGCTTTCCTCAGGATCCTTGTAACCGTAGTCAATGTTAATGATAGCTCTCCAGCATGTGGGGGAAGCTCCATGAAGGCACGTATCTTAGAAAACAGAATACCGCCGTATACAGTTATCCGTTTATCATGTACAGATCCTGATAATTTAGGTAAAAGCAACCGGATACGTTACTTTGTAGAGAGGGTAGCTGGGACGTCTTCGAACCTTTTTTCGGTAGACGCCCTTTCTGGTGAAGTAAAAACTCGTAGTAAGTTAGACCGTGAAGAAAGCAGCAGGCATCTTTTGACTATAACAGCATTTATGGTAGATGAACCCAAATTGAAGACCTCATTAAATATCACCATAGACATTGAAGATGAAAACGATAGCCCACCCATTCCTCAAGGTCCTAAAGAAGTTTCACTGAAGGAAAATGTCAAACAAAACACAACTATTGGAGTCATGACAGCTGCAGACCCTGACACAGGCTTAAACAGTAAGCTTTTCTTTACGCTGTCTCATCCCCTATTTCAAATTGATATGAATGGTCGTATCTCTTTGTTATCGAATCTTGATCGTGAAAAGAGTTCAAGCCATGTTCTGAATATTAAAGTGTCAGATGGACTTCATGTAGTACCTCACAAACTAAAGGTACTTGTACTGGATGTTAATGACTCCCCTCCATTTTTTCCCCAGCCTTTTTATACAGTAAATATGACGGAGTCCATATTTCCAGGGCAGACTATTTTTAGATTTACTTACCGAGACAGAGATTTAGGGGCCAATAAGTTGTCACGATTTTTTATTAACAGTACGTCAGTCCTAAACAAATTTGCAATCAGCCCTCTTACTGGTGAACTCACACTTATCAAGAAAATTAAGTACATAAAAGCTAAATTCTTACAGGCCAATGCGAATACATACAAATTCAGGCTAAAAGTTCAGAACACTCAACCGCCATATCCTGAAGGCTTTTGTACAGTTGTACTGCATGTAACTGATGCCAATGATCATGCACCAGTCTTTCAGAACAAACCCTCTCACATGTTTATATCATCAATAAGCCCGCTTAGATCAGTTATCATTACTCTTAAAGCTGTTGATGATTTTGATAGTGGCCCAAATGCTGCAGTGCGATATCGAGGTGCTGGAGGAAATGGGTCCAGCTTGTTGGAAATCACGTCCTCCGGGCAGGTTGTTGTTAAGAGTGACTTGAATGTTGCTATAGGCAAAACTCTGCATGTCATAGTTGTTGCTGAAGATTTTGGTCTTCCAGTTCAACAGTCAAATGTTTCTTTGTATGTATCGATAGAACCTGCTAATATCCATAAACCGATATTTCAAACAACCAATGTCACCAAAACTGTGCCAGAAAACCAATCACTTTGGCAAGAAATAGCAAGAGTTGAAGCCGTTGACCAAGACAGTGGAGTTTCAGGCTCTTTGGTGTATAGCGTTATTGGAAGTGAAAAAGAATTGTTTCGAGTGGGGGGAAAGAATGGTTCCTTGGTTGTAATAGCTGGTCTTGATTACGAGAAGAAGAAAAAACATGAATTCATGATTGAAGCAAAAGATAGCGGAAAGCACATAGCATTAGCTTCAACTATTAAGGTAACAGTTACTGTAACAGATATCAACGACAACGCCCCTAAATTTTTATTACCTTATTATCGTGGTGAAATCAAAGAAAACACCCCACCGGGTAAGTCGATACTTACGGTAACAGCGATTGACCAAGACAGTGTGAGTTCCAATTTAATTCGATATTCATTGGTACCCAGTGAGAAGCGTTTTACAATCGACGAGAAATCAGGAGTTATAAAATCAAACATGGTTTTTGATTACGAGCAAAACAGAATATATGTTTTATCTGTGACAGCAAGAGACAGTGGATCTCCCTTATTAGAGTCAATCATTCAAGTACAAATAGATATTTTAGGAGAAAATGAGTTTGTGCCACAATTTTCACAAAGGTATATTCATTTGAGGCATATGATAATTTTCTAATAGGCAAAAGGATTGGGAAATTAGACGCACTGGATCAGGATGGTGGCATCGATGGGGTTTTTTCATTTATTGTCAGTCATTCAAATGGATCAGATATGGTTGATGTGTCGAAAAGTACAGGAGAAATAACAGTAAAAGGTAACTTGAAGATTGGTGTGATTGTTATTGAAGTTGTGGTTAAGAATATAAATACCAGGAAAATAATGCCCAGAAATATAGATAATGCAAACGTAATAGTTCATGTTTTGGATGGCAATGACCCACCAGTATTTGAACATCAAATATATCGGATCAGAGTGAATGAATCAACCAAACCCCAGACGAAGTTGTTACAAGTGAAAGCTGTAGACCCAGATGGAGTGGGGTTTGCAAAGATAACTTATTCAATAGTACAAGGAGATGTTAACAACAATTTCGGTATAGATGAAAACGATGGAGTTATAATACTGAAAACGAAGCTGGATCGTGAAAAGGAAGATTATTTTAACTTGACCATCACAGCAAAAGATAGTGCAAATACGCCAGCAAGGTCTAATACTACTGTTGGCATTACTGTGGTTGATGAAAATGATTCACCCGCAAAATTAATAAATTGCACAGGCGCTGTGTATGAAAATGCTACTGTAGGAACAAGCGTAGCGCTTCTAAAGGTCAAAGACGCTGACTTAAGAAACAATAGAGCCGAAGTAGTGTTTGAAATACTGAATGTTGGTATGCCATTTGCCATTAATGCAGCCACGAATAATTTATATGTCGCTGGAAAACTTGACCGTGAAACTACAGAAAAATATAACATATCAATCTTAGTCAAAGAAAAAGCTAAGCCTCCTTTGTCATCTGTAGGTTTTTGTATTGTAAAAGTTCTTGATGTGAGCGATGTTTTACCAAAACCGAGAAATGCTACCATCATTATCAATGGCATTGGGCTAGGTTTCACTGGAGGTATCCTTGGGGATTTATCTCCCATTGATCCAGATATTGAAGACCGTTATTATTGCCAGTTACTAAAGCCTTCTGTATTGTTTAGTTTCAAAAGTAGGTCCTGTATTTTTCAAGGTGCCCCATGGAATAGACCGTCACCAGTTACAGTTAAGTATGTGTGTCAAGGCCCTGGCACGAAAGGACTACATTGTACTGCTAATATTCAGTATAACATTTTAAAGACAATTCCTGGAAATAATACTGTTGTTGTTAGATTTTATGGAGTAACTCGTACGCGTCTGATTGGTGAAAAACTTTTCAGTATAGAACGTCTGTTTAACAAAGGAAATGAAAAATCAGTTGTAATTCTCAGCGTACGAGAAAGGTCACTAAATATTACTGATTGTGTTTTTGGAGAAAAGAATCGCATGCCAAGAAGTGGTAATCTTTCAGAACAACTAGAACGGCAAAAAACTGGGCTTAAGGCCGCTAGTGGAGCAAACTTAGTTAAAATTGGGGTTGGTCTGTGCAGTCAAACTAACCCATGCCAGAATGGGGGTAAATGCCATAATTTGATAGCTGCTGCAGGGGCAACTACTATGTTTTCAACTGATGATGTGATTTTTCATTCATTGGATTACACAGAACGCTACACGTGTACCTGCAAACCAGGGTTCTTTGGAATCAACTGCGAAAGTATTATACAGAGCTGTAACAACAACCCATGCCAAAATGGCGGCAGCTGCTTACAGTTGGCAAACAGGATTTATTGTTCTTGCCCAAAGTCATTTTCAGGACGTTTTTGTGAACTAGACGTTAATGAATGTACACTTAAGCCCTGTCAAAATAATGGATTGTGCGTAAATATATTTGGAGGATTTACTTGCCAGTGCACCTCCTCCTACATGGGTCGACTTTGTGAAATTGTAAAAGATCAGTGTAATCCAAACCCTTGTTTAAAATCAAATGAGTGCATAAAACTTAACTCGGGTGGCTTTAGATGTTTGTGTCGTAATGGGTCATTTGGAAGCCTTTGCCAATACGAGGCAATGAGTTTTAAAAGCGTGTCATACCTTGCTTTTAAACTTGACACTGAAAATAGCATCAACATAACTATGGAATTAAGTACCATACGTTCAAATGCTTTACTTGCTTATTCGTCTCGAAAACGAAATGGAGCCTCTTCTGGAGATTTTATTGCAATTGAAGTAGTTCAAGGAAGAGTGCGTATTCAATGCCGACATGGTTCGATACATACACAACTTACTAGTAAATCGGCGTTAAAACTCGATGGAACCATTGAGTCTCTGTCTGCTATTTTCAGGACACAGGTAAGAAAAGATTACGTTTGTGTTTTTATTTTGTTGCCATTATTTTTAGGAAGAAATTGTTGTAGTAATAAATTATTTTAAACAAAATGTGTGTGTTTGTGTGTGTGCCTGTGAGTGTGTGTGCCTGTGAGTGTGTGTGCCTGTGAGTGTGTGTGTGCCTGTCTGTGAGTGTGTGTGTGTGTGCCTGTGAGTGTGTGTGTGTGCGTGTGTGCGTGTGTGTGTGTGTAGGAGGGGGAGAGAGATAGTGACAGACAAGCAAACATATATGCAGAGACACAGACAGACAGAGAGACAGACAGGCATAAAATTCCAGCAAGGCATGGCAGTTTGTCATGAATGGAAAAAGTATCATTTGTTTTATTGATTCTGACCTAACTTGCTTTTCAGGCAAATCATTTACGACACCTGTGATTCTACCAATTCGTCCCACAGAGCTGATCTGGTTAATATCAAGGCTCCACAGATCAACCATAAATCACATTGCTTCTAAACTGCCGACACGTCAGCTCTTGCTTTACAGTGGACATAAGGGGTATCAATGGGAGGAGGGGTTTCAAACTCCCTGGTCGACTTGGTATAAATTTAACCAGTTACTATCAGATCGCTGATACCCTATTAATATTAAATATTTTTTAGATCATTCACTTTTTAAATCTCTTAAACTTATAGATTACGTCCCTCTCCCAATCTTCGAAAACATGTACAAACTTTGTAGTATGGCATTTAATAACTGAGAAACAGATTGGGCACAGTGCTTCCAGGCACGTGGGCAGGGTTCGAACCGTGAAATCTTACATGGTAATAGATTTCTTGACTCGGGCACTACTGTACTTTGCTTTTATTTACTCATTAGACATGTACTTTGTTTATCAGGTATCCAACATCTTGTTTATTTTTTGGGGCAATGGCAACCTATTGTGTCAAGTGCCCGAGGAAAAGCCGATATAACGGGCCACATGTTATTGAGGATTTTTTATAATTTTATAATTTATCTAATATTGGCTTCATAGAATAAAATAATATTTTCAACCTCATAGTATAAGAAATATATTATGTCTAAGCTCAATAGGATGCCACATTTACAGGGGAAAACAAGTTGGGGCCCACTTTTCCCGAAGTCTCTAACTTTGACTTGGTTTTTAGCGACTAAACACCCTGCAGTTTTGCGGGTTTTGTTTTGTTTGACGTGTTAATTTTTGTCTGATAAGTTTGTTTTCTCTCGTAGGTACTTTACTTAGTTGTCAATGGTGAAATGTCATCACTACCCACCAACGATGTTTCTTCGTAAGTAAAGAGGCTTTTAAAAATCCTACTGATACATATATTTTGCTTGACACCACTTAAACTGTGCTGAATGTTCTTTTTGTATATAAAGACGAAAACCCTGTTATAAAATAAAGAAGGAATTTTGTGTTTTTGAGTCATTTTGGACAGGAGGTTAAAAATGTTATTATGTTATATTATATTACATATTTTTATTTATATTATTAATTTTTATATTAATAATTATATTTAATTTTTTTGAAATTATATATATTATATAATAAATTTTTATTAATTAATAAATTATATTATATTATATTATATATTATATTATATTATATTATATTATATTATATTATATTACATATTTGTATTTTAACGTTACATGTGATAAGGTAACAGACGTAACGATGTATTTGTTTTTTATTTCGGATTCGGGGCAATCAAATGCACTTTTGCAAGCTCGTGCATTGTTGATCTCTCTTTCCATGCTGCACAAACCTTATACACAACTTTAAAAGACAGTTCCATGTGTTTTCCTTACAATATTTCTAAATAGTCTTTTGCTTAATTGTGGTGTATCTCGAAGTTTCAGGTGTTATAAACTTTATCAATATTATCGATAAATATCGATTGGTAAACCCGGTGTTATTGGANTTATATTATATTATATTATATTATATTATATTATATTATATTATATTATATTATATTATATTATATTATATTATATTATATTATATTACATATTTGTATTTTAACGTTACATGTGATAAGGTAACAGACGTAACGATGTATTTGTTTTTTATTTCGGATTCGGGGCAATCAAATGCACTTTTGCAAGCTCGTGCATTGTTGATCTCTCTTTCCATGCTGCACAAACCTTATACACAACTTTAAAAGACAGTTCCATGTGTTTTCCTTACAATATTTCTAAATAGTCTTTTGCTTAATTGTGGTGTATCTCGAAGTTTCAGGTGTTATAAACTTTATCAATATTATCGATAAATATCGATTGGTAAACCCGGTGTTATTGGATTATTAATTTGTTGTCAGGTTTTTTTGTACGTACAGAAGACAGGTCTCTTTTTTAATAAGCAGATCGTCTCACTTGCTTGAGATTTTTATAGTCATATCCTTGTGAATTGGTACAATGTATGACAATGGTTTAAGTACTTGTTCAATCCTTACTTGATACATCATTCCTTATTGATATTATTGGGGTCTGTTTTCTCGATTTTGAATTACCCACCACATTGTCAGTATCAGATACGCGATTCCAATGGCATATTCGCTCTGTCTTTATGGTGCACCAGACAATCTCATCGCAATCACAAGGATAATCACTTTATCACACTATAACTATTGCAGAGGATAAATTAAACCAATTGAATTTGCGATCCGCAAGGCACAATAAATAGCTAAGATGGATGTATTGCATCCGGAAGGACATGAAGGGAGTTGGTGCAGAAGAGGATGACGCCCTGGATCGAACATCTTGGAGGAGATTGACTGCTGCAGCGACCCCACATTGAAAATGGGATAAAGCTAGAAGAAGGAAAAAGAAGGAACATGTATTGATATTCATTCATCCACCACAGAACTAAAAATATGGAAAAGTATAGTGGTCATTATACTAGCGGTTAATACAATACACTACCTGGCGGTTGATACTGTACCAGGGAGATATGCGGCACTTGGTTACCATCATTTCCTGCCCCTAGCCATTCTTTAACATTGTAGACTGCTGTACTCTGTCCCAAGAGGCCAATTCACGTAGGCATTTTGTTCTTAGCCTTTCCCTTTCTCCGTTACCTTCCACATTACCTTACAATGGTTGTTTCTGCAGTCCTGCGTTTCTCACCACGTGCCCCAAATACTCCAGTTTTCTTTTCTTGATCTTGTCTTTTAATCAGGCCTCTCTCTCTCCGACACACCTCACCAGCTCTGCGGTGGTCACCTTATCAGTATAAGGTATTTTCATTATCATATGCATCCACATTTGAACACAATCGATTTTCTTCAAGGATTTGCTATTGAAGAGTCCGCGTTTCACATACATACAATAGTGTTGACAAAACGCAATACCGGGTTATTCTTTTCCTTGTTTTTAGTGACAAGGCGCTTGTGGTTAACACGTGGCTCATGTTTACAAGGCGCTGCTGTGTAATTTCTATTCCTTGTAGGATCACTTTTTCTTATCTGCCATCATCATTGATTGTCTGGTCCAGATATTTGAATGTGGATACCTGCTCCAACTCAAACTGTGAAGCAGAATTCGTACTGTAGGTGTAAGCTACTCACAGCCATGGTTTTAGTCTTCTTAAGATTCATTCGAAGTCCCCTTTTTGAGCATTTTGCCTACACGATATTCAAAAGTGCCTCCTCAGATTCTGCCAGTAGGTCAGTGTACGTTTTAGAGTCATTTACATAATGGTCTTCATCGTGTGTGGCATTAAACTGATTGTTCTGTGTTCTGGGTATTCAATGCTTTTTGCTTCTTTGGTAATTTCATAAACGCTGAGCGCAGTAAGTCATTGGGTATATAGCCAGTGCCATACATTTTCCTGCAAACATAGAACATCTAGGCTGTCTCCACTTAGTGCTTTCAGTTGTTCCCATGTGACAACATCTAACCCCGCAGCTTTATTTACACAGCTTTATTTGTTATTTTTGGTATATAAATGTTTTATATTATATTTGTTATATTTATATTTATTATTTGATACATATTTGGTACTGCGAAGAAATGTTGTTTTAGAATATTTTGGCATTACACTGACAATATTGTGGCGTAATGTAAATCAGTGTTTTCCAGAGTGCAGGAGCATTTTCTTCCAAAATCAGTTACACACTTTGCCCTTTTGTACCCTATTCCAAAATCACAAAAAAATTTCTGAAGATAACATCATTGCTTGTTGCATTTGTATACAGAAATGGCAAAATAACAAGCAGTTCTTACTAAATATTGTTGAAAAAGAGAAAATTTTGGTGGTATGTAACATTTCCCTATTTTTGTTCAACTGATTCCAGTTTCTTGCTGCACTGAACTGACCCGGAGTACCATCATAAGAACAAGACAGATACCTGCTGTTTCAAATTTAAACACAGAGTAGACTACGAAAGAAAATTGAAAAGAAATTTTTAAAAAACAGAACGAAGTACGGCCAGCTCGCATTGACAGTCGCAGTGATACAAACCCCATTAGATCCGTATTCCTGCAGTGAACGAGAAATTTATATCCTTTCAGTTGTTCGCTTATGAGAGAGCGTATCTCTTGAAACGTTACGCGGTTCTATTCATCACCACCACCATCATCATCATCGTCGCCATCATCATCATCATCATCATCATCATCATTGTCATCATCATCACCATCATCATCATCATCGTCATCATCATCATCATCATCATCATCACCATCATCATCATCATCATCATCATCACCATCATCATCATCCTCATCATCATCATCATCACCATCACATCATCATCATCATCATTATCATCATCATCCTCATCATCATCATCATCATGCTCAGTTTCTGTCTCAAGCAGACATTTGCTATCATGGACTTTCTTTCAGGTTTCTTCCCAGCCAATGTTAAGAAAACTTTCTTGTTATTGTGATGTTTATTTGTTGTCTATGAATTTGAAACTTGGCATTGAAGAGAAAATTGTTTACCCTAGCTTCTTGTACCTTCTGCGTTCCCTGTGATAGATAAGCATTCTCATTTTTGAGATGACATATGGTTTTTTTAAATGAGAAAATACATTCCGTAACCAGGTTTTCTTTTTATTTCTCTTTGTTTACTATCCAGCATTCCCATCTGTATAAATGCATTGACTAAATATATATTTTAAAGACCATCATAATATTTATCGATATATTTCTATTCATTAATATTGGTTTTAACTTTTGGAATAAGTGCTTACCTATTGCAGCTATAACTTGTTTACTTTTCTCTCCTTTGCTTATTTGGTTGCATTTAGAAATTATTGTTCCCTTGAAAACTACCATAATTCTGTCTTTCACATGTTACGAGTCATTCCTATTTTTCACCTTCTTCAGCAAAAATACTTAATAATTTCTTGACATGTTCTTCTGATTGGGCAGTTAAAACTGTATTAACTGCATATCTAA
>RDPX01000495.1:44665-100779 GCA_003991215.1 Morbakka virulenta | reverse complement strand
CTTAAATTAGCCATCCCAATCTAAGCCCTCCAGTTCCCAAAAGTTCTAGTGGAGCATTGATGGCCTACTAACTGTTTTGTGTTGACAATTCTGCAAACGAAAGTAAAAGAATAATATTGTTTAGAAGTCAGGAACAGCTCACGAAGCATGTGATTCCCATCTACGTGTTTCCCAGCATCTTCATGTGGAAAATGCCGCTGTCTTGTGATTTTACTGACATCACAATATACAAACCATATCTTCCACCACTTTCTCCACAATTAGATAAGTTTTCAAAAGCAGAACTAGATCACATCAAAATATCTGGGTACTCTTACTCTTTAATTAGCTTGTGTTCTCAAGAATTTCAGATCTCAAATTCAAATGATGATATCCCTATTTTGATAATTGTCGCATTAGTGATCGTTTTAAGGAACTATCAATAATAACCAATCATTGTCAAAGACTCACACATTCCTAAGTATTCACAATAATAGCAAACAACTCATAATCATTCTCAATATATATAACAATAATTATAACAATAATAATAATAATAATAATAATAATAATTATTATTATTATTAAGTCGTGATAATTAAGGATAAAGAGAAGCGAAATGACATAACCCACTACAGGCCCGTTATCTGCATTACGTGACCTTGGAAGCTATTCACTGATATTTTACCCAAAGAGATTTATGATCATCTTGAATTGAATGACCTGCTTCCTGTTGTGCAAAAGGAATGTCCTGAGGGAAGCTGTGGAAATAAAGATCAATTGTTGACCGATAAGACGATAATTAGGAAATCACATTGGATTAGCCATGGAATAGATCGATTAGAAAAAGACCTTTGATATGGTGCCACATATTGAAGTGCCTTGAGATTTTGTAAGTGGGTGACAACATCAAAACTTTACCTAAAAATAGCAAGAACTGGGTGACTGATTTGATTTGGCGGAGTGTCACAAGGAGAAGTAAAAGTAAAACGAGGAAGTTTCCAAGAAGGCAGTTTATAACCATTCTTATTTGTAATTAGTTTGATTCCAATGTTTTTTCTTTCACATGAAGCGAAAGCTGGTTATGATCTGGGCAAGGGTAAGATATCGATGAATCATCTGCTTTTTATGCACGATTTAAAATTCTTTGGGAAAAACGAAAAAGTTGGACGTGCAACTTAATACAGTTCGTGTATTTAACAATAACATCTGCATGGAATTTGGCATTGGTAAATGTGGTGTCTTAGTGTTAAAAAGGGATACTATTTAAGAGTAAAGCCATAGATATTACGCCGGGCAAGATTATCAGAGAGATCACGGAGGGCGGATACAGATATCATGAAGTACTGGAGACTGACAAAATTAAGGATAAAAAGATAGAGGAGAACTTGAAAGGTGAATATGTAAGGAGACTAGGAAGCCTACAAGTTTCAATTGAACAGTAAAAAAGTTGTAAATGCTATCAACTTCCGTGCTTTGTCTCTCATCAGGTATAGTGCAGGGATAATTAAGTGGAATCTAACTGCAAGGAAAGAGTTTGATAGGAAAACACGAATATTTCTGACCATCCATAGCATGTTCCACAAAAGAGTCTATGTGGACGGACTCCACCTTAAAATATCTTAAGGTGAAAGAGGCGTGATTAGTGTTAAGGACTGTGTCTTTTTTGAAAAGAAATGTTTGCATCAGTATGTCTCAAGAAGCGAAGAATTTATGCTAAAAGCTATGATGAAGGAGCAAGAAATAGATTAGGGTAATCCAAAGAGTAAAATTAAGCAAGAGAGAAAAGACAACTTGAACAGTAAAGAACTGCTTTGTGTTTCCCTCAAGAACACCGAGTTCAAAAACAAGCATTCATGGAACTGGTTAAAGAATAGTGGCCTTAAGAAAGCAACGTAGGTAATGAGGATACCTGCCCAGGAGAAGGCTTTAAAAACCAAATCGTTTCAATTTCACTTTCACAAAACAGAGAGTTGGACATTTACATATTCAGTTAAGCACTCAAGGATGCCGGAAAGAAAGTTCTGGGATTCGGAAAGAAGAGGATGAAGTAGTGGATCAAACCGAAGGCATGGGAAAATTTGAAGAGAAGGAAGAAGTGCAAAGGAATGTCTACAACATTCAATAAAAAGGTGGGGGTAAATACTCTGAGCTGGACAAAGAAGTAAAGAAGCAGGCATAAAGCGAGTAGCCAATCGTGTTTGAATTTAGAAAAAAATTGGTTAGATGCAAGAAACTAACAGTGCTAGAAGAAGGAATAGAGCATTTGATCCTTTGCCACCTTTGCAGACTTTGTGAGGAACGTGAGGAAACTGTTGGGTATATAGTGTCAGAATGTACACAGCTGGTACAGAAGCAAGACAAAAATGGAGGCACGATGCTGTAGCCAAATCTTACACTGGGAACCATCCAAACGTAATAATTTGACCCGCTGTGAAAAGTGATATGAGCATACCCGAGGACGAGTGACACTGAACGCTCTGGTGAGGATACTTCGGGCTTCTGAACAAAAAAGTGATAAACAACTAAAACACAATAAACCGGACATTCTAATTCCAAACAAACAAATAATATCTCATTTGATCATTGACGTCTGCCCATTTGACACAAGGGTCTAGATGAAAGAGAATGAGAAACTTACCAGATATCAGGACTTAAAATGGGAAGTGATTAGAATCTGGGATTCTAATAACACCAAAGTCAGCTCAAACATTATCTTGGGAACATTACAGAAAGCGTGCCTCCCAGGAACGGCAAAACTTTTTCCATTATGTGTTGAATATCTGAGGCTACAGGCAGTGGCTTGATATTTGGTGTAAACAACCAGCAACACTACATCTTAAGCTTTCATAAAAACTTAGCATAATAAAAATAAAATAATAATAATATAATAATAGTAATAATATAATAATAATAAAATAATATAATAATGATATAATAATAATAATAATAATAATAATATAATAATAATATAATAATAATAATAATATAATAATAATAAAATAATATAATAATGATATAATAATAATATAATAATAATAATAATAATAATAATAATAATAAAAATATTGAAAAATTCACAACCTGAAAAGAATAGGTACAAAAATTACCCGCAAAGTGAAGTTGAAAATGACAAATATAACATTTTCTAAAACTTAACGATCCAAACTGATCATCGTATAACACCAAGGGAACCACATTTTATTGTAGTAGATTAAGATAGTAAAGTCTACCAATTTATCAACGGAGCCTGTCCTGGAGATAAGTGAGTAAAAGAGAAGGAAGATGAAAAGATATAAAAGTATCAAGACTTTACCAGAGAGATCCACAAGATATGAAATATGAAAGTATTATTCCTGTTACAATTGGAGCGTTGGGAACCACATCAACTTGGTTAAAATATAACTTACATGAAATTAGAATTTCTGTGAAAACCGTGCAAATACAAAACTCAGTCCTACTGGAAACAGCAAGCATTTTGAGGAAGGTTTTTAAGTCTTGAGATATTAGTTGTAACTTAAAATTCAAGAGTAGTTTAAATGTCTAGAAAGTATATATTGCACGTAATTTCGATATTAACAATAATAATAATAATAATAATAATTATTAATATTATAATAATGATAACAAGTGGTATGAACATGAGCTAAAACCTGTGACAGTACGACAACCTAACAATTTTATTGGAAATGAAAACATATAGTGACAAAACCATAGAAGCAAAACACATGCCTTTTGATAGACATAGGAATTCCGGCAGGTAAAAACACTTCTATTGGGATTGTATGAACAGCATCTAAGTACAAAGATCTGGAAATAGAAGTGACCAGGGTGTGGTGAAAAAAAGAAAACAAGAGAATCAGTAATGATTGAAGCCCTAGGTCTTCTTAAGAAAAGGATCATATATTTAAAATGGCAAAAAAGTACACTCTATAAACGAACATAAACCCAAGGAGTAAAGGGTAGGTGATAACAGCACTGTTATCACCTATGCCAGCTGATAACTGTGCTATCTTTTCCTGTGGGACATCCAGAAGAACAAAGGGAATCGGCATTTGGTAGCTTCCAGCATCAAAAAATGAAGAGCTTGGAAAATGGAGACAGGAATTTGCTCAACAAGGTAACCAAATCAAGGAAGATTGACAAATATTTCAGGAAGAGAATTCAAAGGCATGGACTAAACATATCGACAAAATTAAGTATTTCCCTCCATTGTTTGTCCTTTAATAAATAATAATAGAAAAAAGTGTTTTAATAGGACCACACCCAAACAAGTAATATTCCTTTTAACTTACTGATAATTGAGCTTTCATACACCATAGGTTTTGTTCTTCTAGAACTATCGTAAGCTAAACTGTAAGCTTTAAAAGTTCAGAAAAATATTTTAGAGTCCAAAACTATATTTTAATATCGACAGTGCCGAAGTAAATAATTTTAATGACTTTCTCGACAAAACACGGACAAAACCTGATGGACTGGTAGTCGAGGCAAAATCCTCTTGCTATGTAATAAAGCATAGGATGAGTGGGGCCAAGCACTGGGAGAGGCGAAAGAAAGTAAAAAAAGTAAAATATAGTAAGATTGTGCTATTTAAATATTCTAAAGTAACTAACAAAAATATGAAACCAAACTATGTAACAAACGTGAAAAAAAAATTTGTATGTGTATAAACAAAAATCATAAAGAATCTCTGAAGATAATTCAGAGCACAGTAAAAATAAGTACACAAGAAAAACAACTAAATTTCTTGGATGTCATTCATCAAGCATCTGACAAAAGTTTTTCTTTACACAGACTTTTCGACTTTTATATATAATTTAATCATTTCTTCCTTTTCTCCTGGTAGGGGTTGGGACAGCGGATGTCTTCTCCATTTTCCACTGTCCGCTGCGTATTCCTTTTGTATTTCTGTTCCTCTTATGTTCTCTGCTATCACATCCATTATCTCCTCTTTTGTATTCTAGGCTTTCTTCTACTTGGCACATCCATGTTCAACATTCTTCTACCAACATATTGTTTCTATCTCCTGGCTACATGTACAAACCACCCAAGCCGTGCTTCCCTTTGCTTGTCTGTCAATTTCCTAACATGAGCTATACTCCTCATATATTCGTTCTGGATCCTATTTAGCTGTGTACCCCTAAGAGATCATTGGAGCATCCCGAGTTCTGTACTTTCTAGCTCAGCTTCATGCTTTTGGTATGTTGCCACTTTTTAAACTCTATACAGTAATGTTTATCTTACTACCGTCTCGTAAACTTTTCCTTTTACTTCAAGAGACAGTCTTCCATCGCACAGCACTTCCATTACTTTTTCCCATCCACTCCATTCAGCCCGGACTCACGTTTACAACTTCCTCTTGCAGCCCCCGTCACTCTACACCGTGGATCCTTGGCATTTGAAGTCTTCAACCCTATTTACTTCCATTTCTTGCATTCGAATGCGATCCTCCTCTCATTCGTTCATGACCAGGTAGTCCGTTTTTGCTCTGCTTGCTTCCATTCCTCTTTTTCTAGGGGATCACGCCATTTTCCCAGCTCTTTCTCTGCACCATTTCTTGTCTCGCTGCAGAGTACAATGTCAACCGAAAATAACATGTTCCATGATGCCTTTTTCCTCACCTCCTCCGTCAGTATGTTCATGGCTATGACTAATAAGAAGGGGCTTAAAACCGTCCCTTGGTGCTGTCTGACCTTGAGTTTGAACTATTCGGTCAATCCTGGAACACTTTGCACGGCGGTCATACTATCCTTGTACATATCTTGTACCAAGTTCACACATTTTTCTGTTGCTCCTCATTTCCTCATGCAATGCCAGAGTTCTTCTCTTGGTACCCTATCATATGCCTTCTCCAGGTAAACAAACACCAATTTAGTTCTTTCTTTCCTTCCCTATACTTCTCCATTAGCAAACTTAGAGCAAATAGAGCACCTCTTGTGCTTTTTCCTGGCACAAAGCTGTATTATTGTTCTCATATTCTGACTTCTTGTCTCAGTATCCAGCACCCTTTGCCACAGTTTCATTGTAATACACATCAGCTTGATTCCTCTGTTGTTCCCGCACTCTTGCGCATCACCCTTTTTCTTGTACACAGGTATGAGCACACATCTTCTCCAATTAGCTGGCATTCTCTGAAAAAGAAGGATCTGGTTGAAGAGTCTTGTATTTCTAAACCCTGTGTACGAAGATATTTTCAAATTTCAATGGGGATACTGTCAGAATCTACTGCTTTTCCATGATTTATTCTTTTCAATGGCCTTTTTCACTTCATTTTTGTGCAGTTCCTCAACTTTGCAGTCTGTCTTCCGTGCTTCCTCTTCTCTTGGCTTTCTGAAGTTCTCGGTGTTTTTGAGACCTTCAAAATAACTCTTCTACTTTTGCAGTACTTCACGTTTTCCTGTCGATAGACTTCCATTTCCATCATCTTTAATAACCCTAACATTCTGGATGTCCTTTGATGCTCTCAGCTGTTGCTTCGCTATCCTGTACAAGTCTATTGCATTTTTATTTTTCTTTATCCTGTGGCAGAGATTACTTTCTGCTTCTTCTTTGGCCTTGGCTACTTCTAGTTTAGCTTCCTTCTGGATTACCTTGTATTCCTCACTGCTTGAATGATCAAGGTTTCCATATCATGCTTCTGAATCTCAAAGTAAAGCTTGAGGTAGTACTCATTAGCTGAAATTTGCTTCGAGCAGTTCGAAGGTTCATCAGGTTTTTGTTTTCTAAGGCTCTTCTCTTTCCCTCAATGGCTGGTGTCATCTCTACGGCGTGAGCCTCAAACCAGTCTATCTTGTCGGTCTTTTTGCCAAATGTGGGCAAGGCGGTATTGTGAATATTGTTATTGAAGTGCTCCCATCTCCATCAGCCTTAGGAAGGCCTGAAAAAAATCTCTTGAGTGATCATACCAATTCCTCCACGTTTCCTTGGTCACGGGTCTTGCTGATATCAATGCGAAGTGCTCCTTTCGCGCGGTACATTTTCTTTTTTCCCAGTTTCACTTCGCTTCACGCTAGTAAATGGTCAGTGTCACAGTCAGCACTCTGATAATTGCGTGTGATCTTCACGTTGGAGAGATTGCAGCGTCTGGTAAGAATAAGGTTCGAGTTAATGCGAGTGCTTGAATCTTGAGTATCTCCATGGGACTCTGTATTTGGGTTTCATGTTGAAAAAGTGTTCATTATGCAGAGACCATATGGCAGCACAGCTCCAGGACGCGTTAAGCATTTTCATTTATCTTTTCAGTGCCGAACTGACCCAAACAAGTTGGCCATCAACTATAATCCGCAACTACGTCCGGCATTAAACTCGGAGAGGATGAATAGTGGTTCTATCACAGGAACTGTCATGATGATGACAGCCAGTTAATTAAAGAACTTGTCCTTAACTTCTCCTTGGGACGTAAGAGTCAGCACATAGGCACTGATAAGGGTAATGTGTTCTGCTGAAAAGTGAAGCTGAAGGGATAAGATTCTTTTGTTTGCCTCTATAGATGGGGTGATGAAGCATAAGAGAGTATTTCTAACCGNTTTCCTCACCTCCTCCGTCAGTATGTTCATGGCTATGACTAATAAGAAGGGGCTTAAAACCGTCCCTTGGTGCTGTCTGACCTTGAGTTTGAACTATTCGGTCAATCCTGGAACACTTTGCACGGCGGTCATACTATCCTTGTACATATCTTGTACCAAGTTCACACATTTTTCTGTTGCTCCTCATTTCCTCATGCAATGCCAGAGTTCTTCTCTTGGTACCCTATCATATGCCTTCTCCAGGTAAACAAACACCAATTTAGTTCTTTCTTTCCTTCCCTATACTTCTCCATTAGCAAACTTAGAGCAAATAGAGCACCTCTTGTGCTTTTTCCTGGCACAAAGCTGTATTATTGTTCTCATATTCTGACTTCTTGTCTCAGTATCCAGCACCCTTTGCCACAGTTTCATTGTAATACACATCAGCTTGATTCCTCTGTTGTTCCCGCACTCTTGCGCATCACCCTTTTTCTTGTACACAGGTATGAGCACACATCTTCTCCAATTAGCTGGCATTCTCTGAAAAAGAAGGATCTGGTTGAAGAGTCTTGTATTTCTAAACCCTGTGTACGAAGATATTTTCAAATTTCAATGGGGATACTGTCAGAATCTACTGCTTTTCCATGATTTATTCTTTTCAATGGCCTTTTTCACTTCATTTTTGTGCAGTTCCTCAACTTTGCAGTCTGTCTTCCGTGCTTCCTCTTCTCTTGGCTTTCTGAAGTTCTCGGTGTTTTTGAGACCTTCAAAATAACTCTTCTACTTTTGCAGTACTTCACGTTTTTCCTGTCAGTAGACTTCCATTTCCATCATCTTTAATAACCCTAACATTCTGGATGTCCTTTGATGCTCTCAGCTGTTGCTTCGCTATCCTGTACAAGTCTATTGCATTTTTATTTTTCTTTATCCTGTGGCAGAGATTACTTTCTGCTTCTTCTTTGGCCTTGGCTACTTCTCGTTTAGCTTCCTTCAGGATTACCTTGTATTCCTCACTGCTTGAATAATCAAGGTTTCTATATCATGCTTCTGAATCTCAAAGTAAAGCTTGAGGTAGTACTCATTAGCTGAAATTTGCTTCGAGCAGTTCGAAGGTTCATCAGGTTTTTGTTTTCTAAGGCTCTTCTCTTTCCCTCAATGGCTGGTGTCATCTCTACGGTCTTTTTGCCAAATGTGGGCAAGGCGGCATTGTGAATATTGTCATTGAAGTGCTCCCATCTATCAAATGCATCAGCCTTAGGAAGGCCTGAAAAAAATCTCTTGAGTGATCATACCAATTCCTCCACGTTTCCTTGGTCACGGGTCTTGCTGATATCAATGCGTTTTCTTTTTTCCCTGTTTCACTTCGCTTCACGCTAGTGAATGGTCAGTATCACAGTCATCACTCTGATAATTGCGTGTGATCTTCACGTTGGAGAGATTGCAGCGTCTGGTAAGAATAAGGTTCGAGTTAATGCGAGTGCTTGAATCTTGAGTCTCCCCAAATACAGAGTCTCCATGGGACTCTGTATTTGGGTTTCATGTTGAAAAAGTGTTCATTATGCAAAGACCATATGGCAGCACAGCTCCAGGACGCGTTAAGCATTTTCATTTATCTTTTCAGTGCCGAACTGACCCAAACAAGTTGGCCATCAACTATAATCCGCAACTACGTCCGGCATTAAACTCGGAGAGGATGAATAGTGGTTCTATCACAGGAACTGTCATGATGATGACAGCCAGTTAATTAAAGAACTTGTCCTTAACTTCTCCTTGGGACGTAAGAGTCAGCACATAGGCACTGATAAGGGTAATGTGTTCTGCTGAAAAGTGAAGCTGAAGGGATAAGATTCTTTTGTTTGCCTCTATAGATGGGGTGATGAAGCATAAGAGAGTATTTCTAACCGCAAAGCCAACACCGTGTTCCCTGACCTTGCATGCTGGATAACCCTGTCAGAGAAAAGGCGAAGTTTTTCTCCTTTGGAGATCCCGAATCTAGCAGTCTAGTCTCTTAAAGGGCAATAATGTTCATCTGCAGTCTGCTCAATTCTGCATCAATGATCTGACATTCCAGGTGCTCAGTTTTAAGGGCAGGAGTTTTCTTTCTTCTGTTTCGTGATGCAAAGTTATAAATCTACTGGTCGGTTTTTATCCTAAACTCTAGGCACCCTGAATGGTTAACAAACCGTGAGAAGGCAGCGCCGTGCTGGCTAAGGGCTTCCCAGCTTAAGGTGGGCGGTACCTGTTCAATGAGATGTGATGACCTCTTCCACGGTCAGAAGCAGCCCCTAGCATCACACCCTATACCAATCTGCTAACTGCTGCCTTCCGTGTTGTGCCGACGCTGTAAACTAACTTGGAATGTTCTCTCTGGTGGGCTTAGCCTGGAAGAGCCTGCCAATGTTTGTTTAACTCTTCGACTGAATGGTGGATTAAAGCAAATGATTTATCTTGATCGTGTTTTACCTGGTGTGGGACGTTATTGAATTTCATATTTGGTTTAAACCCACTGACAAAATGTGATGTTTCATGTAAGGTGGTTGACATCGTTAAAAGAACTTTCGTCACAAGATTATTTCCCATGGGTGCTTGTTGACTATTTAGGCAACGACTCGTAAGATGTTCTTTAGATGGTTGCTATCTCTGTTTCAGGATATTTTTAAGAAGGTTTCACCACTGGGGAAAAAGTGCCAAAAGGGCGCAAAAGATTGATAACAAAAAGAGTGAACGGGTCTACGCTGTGATAAAATACATTATTTAAAAGCATGTAACAGTTACTCTAAACGAGAAATGGCAAACACTAAATTCAAAATAAAGCTATACTTTTTTGTTCGAAACTCGCAATACTTTTACCAATGTAGCCAAGTGTAAAACACATAGTATAACCAATTAAAGACAGCCACTGTTAATTCAAAAAAATTTTCTGACAATCTCTTTATTTGCAAAACTCGCTGCAAGGTTATGCATTTTATCTCTGTATTCTTTAAAATCTTGAACACGGCTCGTCGTTAATCAAAATAAACAGTTCCTTTACCACTCAAAGATACGTACATTGCACCATTGATCGTGTCATCCTGCAATGATGATCTTTTCACAGTTTTGATATTAATACAAAGTGAAATTACTCTTTCAGTTGCCATGCTGTGAGAGGTTAGTATTAAAAAAGATGCCAGAATTTTTTTCTTGATTCCTTGACTGTGCTTGAGTTCTTTTCCTCAATTTAAGAGCTTACACAGTTTATGTCTCCTCAACATCAACGCTGTTCACCTCAGAAACTTTGCTTCATCATCGCCAAAGATCAGCAACAAATCGCTCAATCACCTCGTTTCCAAACATTTGTGGCTCTGCATGAACACTTTTGGTGATTTAGCTTCCAGAATTGTCTTTAAATTCGTCATTTTTCCACTATTTTCTGTGTTCATTTGTGGATACAGAAAGTTGATTGCGAATTGTACAACGTCGTTGAACCTAACGTAGCTTAAAGACACGCAGTAATAAAAAGCAAAAACAAACGTACTTCCAAANGTGATTTAGCTTCCAGAATTGTCTTTAAATTCGTCATTTTTCCACTATTTTCTGTGTTCATTTGTGGACACAGAAAGTTGAAAGGCACGCAGTAATAAAAAGCAAAAACAAACGTACTTCCAAACTTCAAACTAGGAAATAGATGTCCACACCAACAGGTGTGGAACGTGTCCTCCCGAATGTTGAAACTTTGTGTCAAAATTTAAGACTGAAGAAGTTAAAATTCGGGATTTCATATGAAATGAAAAGGTGCTCAATTTGACGAGCCGATTTCAAACATGCCTGAATCATGTCTGTGAAATGAACAGCCTTGGCAAGTTTTGAAATGCAAACAATAAATACTTACCTGTTGTTTGAAGATTTATGACTTCCTGCTAAAAGTGGCATTTGAACTGACTTTGTATGTAACAGTAACCTGTTTTCTCGTGAAATCAGTGCTTATTGATCACACTTTGAAGCAAGAAAATTGGAAAAAAATTGAAGTTGCAATTGGGTGAAACATGTAGTTTCTTTATCACACAACCTCTCCATAAATGTGAGGCTAATCTTCAATCCCCTAAAGGAGAAGCTGAAATGTTTAACCAAATTTCGACTGTAATATAGTTGTTCTCATCCTATACAAAATCAACAATCGCATCATCCAAGGCAAATTCATGTAACACTCTCATTTCTCACTTTCTCCCTCTCGGTTGAACAATAATACCTTTCGATCCAGACTCCTTGATCATAACCCTAACTCCTTCATACTTCCCTCTTTAGAAAAAACGTAATAAAGAAATAAAGTCATAAAACACATTAAGAAACTACAATAAAAACATAACAGTAACTTGCGGTGTTGGAGTTGTTCTGTTTTGCTTGAGTAAAGTTTCAGGTTTTAGCGAATAATGCGGGTCTCCATCTCAGTTAATAATCCATAACAGGAATTCCACACCACAGGTGCCTTTCTGATTCTCCAAAGGGTATAGGGTTCGTTCTCCACAGTACTTAACTCACGACTTTATGGATCACTGAGACGATCAGCTAAAACAAAGACAATTTCTTCCTCAGAATCGCCGATCCTTAATTTGCGACGGTATAAAGAATTTAATTTAAACAGCAGAGCCGAAACGTTTACAAAGTATGCGTTTTGTCATTTCATCCAACGTGGACACAATTGACATTATAACCCTATCAAAACTTAATGAGGCAAATCAAGTTACTTATTTAGGTAATCCCAACCTATTACCCTTTTCCACACAACCATTGTAGAGGTTTGATCCATACAGCAGTTTTACTTTTGTATGACAAGAGTTACCCTATTCCCAACACCGACTGTGATTACGGGGATCTCAATTTTGTTTTCTTGTAGCCACCCTTCAAGCCTCGTTTACCAATTTTCTTTCGTTTCTTGGGAACAGTCACCTAGTAAATAACATGCACCCACCTTAAATATCAATGTCTTAGAGATGAAAATTCAGAGACGTTTTAAGG
This sequence comes from Morbakka virulenta, assembly GCA_003991215.1. Lineage (NCBI taxonomy): Eukaryota > Metazoa > Cnidaria > Cubozoa > Carybdeida > Carukiidae > Morbakka > Morbakka virulenta. The sequence goes on along the minus strand of RDPX01000495.1, from coordinate 88,303 downwards.
CCAAGCCTGCATATACTTAACGTTTTTCAAATATTCCATATCAGACAACGGCCTTGCAGTATGTGAAAATATATATGTGGGATAGATGTAGCTGGCAGCACCGTTTGCGCTGCTTGATCTGGTGTGGTTCGCCGTTTGCGCAGATGTGCCATGATCCAAATTGACAAACAATTTGTAAGGTAGCTATTGTGCAGTTTGGTGCTGCTATCAGCCATGTTGTTTGGCAGTGTTAGTTTCTTTGGAATGCGCAGTTGACGTTAGAGTTAAGAACGACAGAAATTAGTCGCGCATGAAGATTTCGTGCAGAGAAGAAAAAAATTATGGTTACAATCTTAGAAATGGCAAAGGGGCGTGGTTTTGTGACTAATATTATTGTAGTCCTATTCATAATTTTCACTTTGCCAAAGTCTGCTTTGAGAAAAAAAACAAAGGAAGCCCAGGATGCTGCAAACCAAAATGACACAAGAGAGTTGTTCAAAATCGCAAAACATCTTTCCGGGGAAAATAGTTATGCAATTATCCTGCCGAAGGATAAGGACGGTCGCATTCTTACAACCAAAGAGGAACAAAACCAAGATGGATGGAGCACTTTAAGGAAGTACTCAACCAACCTACACCAGACACACTGTATAACTGGAATGAACTTATGACAGCACAGGAGTTGGATGTACAAATAGGGCCAATAACCAGAAAAGAAGTTAAGAATGCCATAGTAAGAATGAAAAACAACAAAGCTACAGGAATTGATGGAATTAACAGTGAATTTTTGAAAGTTGGAGGAGATGGAAAGAGGAGTTGGTGGATCTATTTAACACAATTTGGGAAAAAACAGAGTACCAGAAGAGTGGAGCAGGGACTTGATAGTAAAGTTGCCCAAGAAAGGGGACCTCTCGGACTATAATAACTGGAGAGGAACAACACTACTAAACACCACTGGCAAAGTATTCAGTAGGATCATTTTGAAGCGGCTACTCAATGCCGTGGATTGTAAGCTTCGTGAAGAACAGACAGGTTTTAGAGAGAGGGAGATCATGTAGTGAGCAGGTATTCTTCTGAGAAATATCATAGAACAATGCTTGGAATTCCAGTCTCAGGTAGTTTTAAATTTTGTAGATTTTCGTAAAGCTTTTGACAGCATTCATAGAGCATCACTGTGGAAAATTCTGAAGATACACGGAATTCCAGAAAAGAATATTACAATCATCGACTCCATGTATGGTCACCTAACTTGTGGGGTTAGAACAAATTCAAGAATGACAGAAGAATTCGAACTAATCTCTGGAGTCAGACATGTTTGCAGAATTGCAAACATGTCTGACTCCAGAGAAAAAATGAAGGTACTTATTTTTGTCCAAATGATTTATTGTTAGGTCGAGCCACTCCAAATGTACCACAGGGACCATTCAAGGAAAAATGTGGTGTCTCATATCGTTTGGACTTCATACAACAGGTTGTTAATGCTTTCTGGAAGAAGTTGAGTAGAGAGGTCTTCCTATCCCTAGTAGTGTCTCCAAAATGGCACACAGAGGCAAGAAATGTTAAAGTGGGTGACAATGTAATAGTGAAAGATAGCAATGCACTCAGAGGAGAGTGGCGCAAGGCTATTGTCATTGAGGCTCATGTAAGTGGCGATAAAAGCGTTAGGAGGGCAACAGTAGAATATGTTTCTGGATCTACTACAATTCAGGTGGAACAACCTGTTCAACGACTGATTGTTCTTCTGCCTGCTGAAGATAGGAGAGGTGGGAATGTACAATAATTTTATCTCACATATTTATTCAGATCACTACATGCTGGTGCTGTTGTGGAAGCAGGTGCTGACGAATAGATTGAGTTCACAAAATTGGATACTGGATTCCGTTGACTCAAGTTTACTGGACTCTATTTGAAAGCGACAGCTATTGATAATCTGAAACTGTACCATTGGTATCTAAAAACTGGATTTATTGAATGCAATTATTAGTCAACAATAATGAACGCTGGATTTTGTTGACAAACACCAACTTCCTCTGAATAAAGTGGTTATAACTACTATGTGAGAAACTACTTCACCTTTGAAGTTCTTTTCCAACGCTTCATCCACGGTAACATTGCTTTGATTCAGGTGGCTTTCGAACAAATTGAATGGAAGTACAATGCCTGCCACATCTTTTGATAGTGGTGCCATCCTTCTCTTGACTTCTTTGTATGCACTGCTTCCTGGTGCATGTGTGAAGACGCAAATCATGTCAAGACCGAACTCCATAAAAATAGAGCTTCACATACCAAGAGTCTGTTGGTTCATGGGTGCCTCATCAGGTCCTCCATCAGCGGACGCAAACACAAGAGGTTTCAGTTTTCCGTTGACGTGTGAAGCTTTTTGAAACTCAAACTCAACCTGGTGGGATAGAAAAGTTATGTATGAAATTTCAGAGTGTTCAGATCGCCACGTCATGCATTACTTGGACTGTTAAAGTCAAATGTTAGGTTAGAAAAATAAGATATCCATAAAAGTATTAACTGAAGCTGAAAATTTACACATGCAATATGGGGATACACAACATTAACATTTCCCAAATTGCCAGAAATGTGTGTTGACAACACAAAAATTTGTTTAGGCGGAAAAGTTCACATTCATGATAAAGCTCATTGACCAAAAATTTTATTTGACATGAAGGGGGGTGGAACTCCAAGCTAAATTTATGTTGCTTTAGCTTTGAATAAACAACTGAAGTACCCTCGAAACCTAACTATTTAAATGGGGATGTATATTGCAATATTGATATTATTTCACTCTTTTGCTGCAAAACTATTATCTAACAAACATCAACGTGATTCCTGGTTTCCTTTACCATTAACAGCAAATAAAATGAAACACAGATATCAAGAAGAATCTAAGAAGTCACCTTATTAATTTTTGGAAGTCTTCATTATGTGAATCTGCGCAGCTCGTCATGTTTGGAGCTGTGAATTGCAATATCAGTTGGACCGCTGTATCCAATTGTGCCGTCTTTCTTTTTCAAGCAAGAGGCATACACTGAAGGCATCAGCTTATGCTTCTTTCCAATTGGAGAGGTATGATCTGGCAGCTTAACTTTGTGATCCAGGTGCATCAAGATCGTTGTTTGTTTTTTATGCAGGAAGCCCAAGAAGAACTTTTACCTTGTCATGTTTTGAAAAGAAAAATACGTTCTCGTCTGAAAAAACAGGTACCAATTCTTTGGCTTACTTAACGGATGCCATCGCTGTGTGGCTTCCTCATGTTGTCCTGCGCTTTGCAAAGTTTTACAGAAACTGTATTGATGTGGTGTTTCGCGTCATGGTGTTTGATGTTCACTGGAAGAAGGCGGTAGTATACGGTGGTACGCTTCAAAGTAGACCCACTGGCTTCAAGCACATCCTTAAGATCATCAAGTGATTTTACTGACTGGTAGATTTCTGATCTCCTTTTATCTTATGCAGCCGATTCTGGTATCACAATACTGAGGATGGCATTATGGAGACCAGGCGTGCAGTCTTCCACAGGTCGTCTTCCAGACACCCCTTTCGAACTTCGGGCTGAGATACTTTTTCGCCTGCCTCTGGGTGGTCTTGATGCACTTGTTTCAATAGCTTTGCCTTTTTCTCGCGTACCCTTTGTTGTGCTGCCTGTTCTGTAACTTTTCGTTTCAATTTTGAACACCACCAGAATGTCAACTTTATCTTATTTTTCAACTGTTTCCCTTTGGAGTACTTGACAACCTGATCGAATCTTTTATTTCCAGCTTTGATTGGATCCTTGTGCTCTTCACAATTCTTTTGTCTATTTGACCTATCATTGATCAGTTTGAAAAAACAAGCTTCCTGTTTATCAAAACCTATTGCAATCCTGTCGATCAGACGGAATTATAAAAAATGCACTGTTCGCCACTTCAGTCAATATTTGACAGGGTTTATACCAATTCCACTGTCTTAAACTGAAGTAATTAAAAGCTGGTGCAGCAATGCCAAGCCAAGCAAACGAGAACCACACGAAAAATGAAAATACTTATGGCAGTCCCAAACCAAAATATTGACACTAAAAACAACATTTTGACGTGTACTTGATCGAATTAATAACATCATATGCACTGCACTGACCAGTTAATTAATGAGTTTTACCATACAGCCGCTCATTTATGACGGTAAACAATTTGAGGCAAATGGCATTAAGGTGCACAATTTTCATTTTTTCCACGAAATTTCTGGACAGATGTTAGTCACAACCTCAGGTAGGTCTGTTGTTGAATGGACGCAGCAGCCAATAACTGAAGGGAGGGTACTGACATAGTGAAAAGGTTGTTTATAAACTCCCGAATGAGTTAAGAGAAGGCTTAAGCTTTTAGAATCATTGAATTTTTTTTCAAAGAATGATGTCAACTTTCACCTTCCTCTAACCCTCTACCCAAAATAGTTCTGTCAACATTTAGGTACCCCCTCCCCCCTAAGTGGTTGACGTCATTTGTGAACGATCCCTTACTGCCGCCGATCTGGGGTTTAAAGTTGCTATATTCACTTTGATTTTCATTGCAGATGACTAATGCAATTAACTTGATGCTGACAACAAGCAAAATATGAACACAAAGGTGACAATGGAGTGATTTTTGCACTCGTTTGCAAAACGAGTCACTGGGGATTTCGGAGACAATAACACCCATTTTGTGTTGCTAAGAGCGAAAGAACCCTCGTGTTTTGTTTGGGTTTGGAAACTTTTCGTTGGGCATACAAAACAAAGTTCATCGGCGTTGAACGTTATATTTTGATCGTATTTGATTTCAAATTCTGCTTCATAAATAATAACAAATCTAGTTATACTGAGGATACACAGAGGAAATAATGCCCACCTGTACACACATTGCTTTTCACCAGGAAGCTCTCAGGAAAGCAAGATTGTTGCAGAGAAGACAAGAAGCTATCAAAAGAATCATAGAGCAACAAGTAAGTCTTTTTGGTAACGCCGAACATCGCTTTTGTTAATTAAATCCCAACCAGATTATTTTAATACTATGATAGAATTTTGTAAATAAAGAATCAATTGATTCCACATTTTAATTTTTATTTGCTGTATGGCTACCGATTCAGCTTGTTTATTTGTTGAACATTTTGGGTTGGGATCTTGGGAAGTTACTTTTCCTTAATTATCGATTGTTAACTGAAAAGCGTCCCGTACATCTAGCCACTGTCTAGTTAAATCCTCTAGAATTCGTTGTAGACAGACTTTTCGTAAGACAGTTCAAGGTACATTTGGCAAAAAGGTAATATCTTGATTCTATACCTATCGATGGTTTGAAGACTTGATGAATGGCAAGGCTTTCTTGGTTTACATACTAAAGCCGGCAATACTATTCGATTCTAAAAAGCGTTTCTTACATTTGCCAGATTAAGTGGCTTTTTTATTTTTAAGGCATACGGATATTGTTTAACTTTTTTCAAATATCAAAGCAATACATTCGACAGATTTAAAGCAGTAGCACTTTTCTTCATCCAGACGACGGAAAATATCCCTCAGGCTAGCCACAACACAAGTCTTGAAGTTATAAAGAGAGTTAAGGCAGATTCGAAGGTTGCTAATAAGGAAAGAAGGCTATCCTTTTTTGTAGTGAATTGTACAGAAGTCAACACACATTGCCGCGAAAAATACCCTCAGTCGTATTTTAAGGAACTCTTGAAATCCATATAACACTTCAGAAAATATTTCTGTTACACTTGAGTTACACTGTGTCATCTTCATACATCCAAAGATTTGTTTCCCATTTTCTTTCATTGGGGTCTGGTAAGTTTGGTAAAAATTTCTCTCTTTTTTTATGAGCTAACTAGCTACTTTGATATAATCTCACCAGGTTAGCAAACGAACAAGGTATTGATGCTTTTAAAGTAGACTGGTAGATCTTGATTTTTATACCAGAACTTAATCTGTGAAAAGTGTTTCTTACCGTTACATGTATGAATGACTAAGTATTTGAGTTTACAGCATAGATAAGGTGCTTTAAGATCTACATTATTATCTTTAATTATTAAATTTGGTGGTTTTTCCAGTTACTTTACCACATACTTCAGTTACTAAGCAATGGTTTTGATTCTTGTACTCAAGCTTCAGAAAATGTTGTGGGTTAATGGAAATCTGCCTTAAAGTTATAATCCAATCAGCAAGTAAAAATGCAAAGTTGCAAATAATTTTCGTGGAACTTTTCTTCCTTGGTTTCTATTTAAAAGGTACGGAAAATTTCAAAAATATTTTTTTAAATTTTAAATAACTTTAACAAAAATTATTGGGGTAGGTAACAGTTATTTGTATTACATATCTAGTCAACAATTCAAGAATTCGACATAATCAGAACTAATTCCTTCTTTTAAAATGTAAGCTTATTGATTTCACCCATCCTGTACATAAGAGAATACAGCACAAGGTGCAATGAAGTGTTTTTGTTAAAAATATATATTTAAAAAAAATATTGTTGAGACAAATGTACAATAGTTGTTAAACCATTTAATTTTATTGGGCATAATTAACAGCCTTAAGACCAAGGGTTTTCATGAGAGTTTTGGCAGTTCGAAGCAGGGTAGATTTTGGGCATTTGACCAATCTGCAGCTTCACACCCATGTCATCAGATGACCTTTCAGTGCTTTTGGAATTGTTCCCAATTCACCAATGTATTTTTTAGCTTTCACATTCCAGGGTATAGATGCCTCTCATGATGTCACCACATATTTTTTTACCTTCTTAGTTTCTTCTGTGGATCTATTTCAATCTGATGGAATGACTCCTAAATGAGCTTACACATTTTATTAGGCTTGTCCACTACCACTAAATCAGAACTTTTTATCTGGCTGGATTGTAAAATCCCACAGCAGTTTAAACTGATTATTTTTAACATATCTTCAGGTACATTTTGGTACCATTTTCCATTGTGTTTAAGTCTGAAAATTCTAGAGAGCTCCCAGTTCAATGCCAAAACTAATTTATTGTGTTGTCTCTTGTATTCTGCTTGTGTTAATTTTTTTCACATGCACTAACTATGTGCCTACTTATATATTATTACCATATATTATCATATATTTTTGTATATTCTTTTTGCTCAGTTCATTTATTGTTCAGCTGCAGATGTAGCATAAAGGTAGTGCTTTCTTTTCTTCATATATTATCATTTGCTATAAACACCAGTTAGATTTTATGTTCTGGGTAGTAGGTAGTGCCATATCTGAGCCACTTTCTATGGCTCAGAGATAGCATTTTCCTCAGAATGTGCATGCTTCCCAAGATGTTAGGGATTTCAAGAAGCTCATGATAAAATACAGAATCCTTTGAGACTGTGCCCACCCAAGCATCTGACTATAATGGACACAACCTTAACAGAAACATTGTAAATTCTTTTTATTTTAAAGACAAGATCCTGATATTTTCCCATCTTCCAAGCCTCTGTAATAACTATGTTTTGGTCTGCAGGTATACCAACACCAATTGGTTGCCAACTGTTTCTACCATTATATTAGGTTGGTTGTGAGGGAATCATTTGTTGGTAAATATTGTCATGCCCCACATTATTTTTACTTCATGGTTCTCATTTGTGGGTTGAGGATGATGGGGAGATTACTTCTCACAATAGCCTATCCCACATGGGTTTTTTTTCAGAGTTCCCATGAACTTTGAGTGGTACTTTGTCATATCTGTGTTTGTGTTCATTTTGTGGGAATTTAGTATGACCACTAGTAAGATGTCTAACAGATTCTGGAGCTTTACCACACAATCTGCAGAGTGGAGAGTCAGTAGTTCTATCAATAGTTAATTTGGTACTACTGGTCTTCAATGCTTGCTCTTGGGCAGCAAGGAGCATGTCCTGTGTTTACTTTTTCAGGAAATCATTCCTTAGCCATCTCCATGGCTCTGGGTCAGCTCTTCCTTTACTTCTTCAAAAAACTTCCCATTCCTACTTCTTCCACTCATTTCTAGAGAGTGGATAGTCCTTAATTAATTCAATTTCATTGAGTAACCCCCCCAACCCACACACCCTTGAATGCTTTCAGCATCCATTCACTGCTCTCACTTCTATAGCTGTGTAGTACCCTTCTTTCTTTGTTAATACACTTCTACACTAATAAAGCCCCTGCCACCTTCTCTCCTAGGCATGTAAAGCCAAGCAACATTACTTTTTGTATGTAATGCTCTATTTATTGCCAAGATCTTGTTTGTCTTTCTGTCAAGGTTAACCCACTCATCCTTGTTCCAATCTACTATTCCACCTCAATACCTGATATTATCAATGCCTTATGAGTTAATTTTTCATACAAGATTTCCACCATTTATTATTATTTTTAGCATGATTATAATCAAAGCCAGTACTGAAGAGTTTCACTGTGAAGGGTTTCACTTGTAAGCAAAACTGTGCTTCATTTAATCAAATTGGAATAAATATTTGATGCTTTTGTTATACCTCCCACCAATCCTCACATACACCTCCTAAAACATAAGATGCAATCAACTTGTTAAAACATGACAAGAGATTCACACTTGTGATCCCATTTGAATGTGTTGTAACACATAAAATTCACAGTAAAGTCAAAGTAAAAACTTAGTTGATAGTGCTTATAAAAAAAATGAATACCTGTTTCAAATTGTGTTGGGTTTTTTTTGTTGAGACTACCAGTATTAATTCTCTGTTATACATAGCTTGTACTTGTTTTATGAGGTAAAATTACAAGATGGACCACACCATTAAACAGTATCAAGAGGTTTTACACAAAGATAAAAAAAAGAAATACTGTTTTAACCACTCTGTATTTAAGTGACTTCCGATGTTGCTGAAGATATTTTTCTAATTAAATACATACACACATAGTTATGTTGCATATGCTACTTTGCCTGCCATCTTTGTTATATCATGTTTACATTATCGCCAGTGATGGAATTTGGAGAATCCATTGCATATAGCAAGGCACTCCTTTTCGATCTGTGAGTATCTTCTTTCAGTGTCACTTAAAGTACATGATGTAAAAGCAACAGGTTGCAGTTGTTGATAAATGTTCTTTTGTAGTAATGCTCCTCCAAGTCCTTTCTCACTAGCATCAACTTGAAGTACAACTGGCTTCTTTGGATCAAAATATTGTAGGACAGGTGTTGAAGCTACAATAGATTTGGCTTTGTCAAATGCAGTTTGTTGTGTCTCAGACCAATTAAATCNGTGTCCATATAGCCAGTGATGGAATTTGGAGAATCCATTGCATATAGCAAGGCACTCCTTTTCGATCTGTGAGTATCTTCTTTCAGTGTCACTTAAAGTACATGATGTAAAAGCAACAGGTTGCAGTTGTTGATAAATGTTCTTTTGTAGTAATGCTCCTCCAAGTCCTTTCTCACTAGCATCAACTTGAAGTACAACTGGCTTCTTTGGATCAAAATATTGTAGGACAGGTGTTGAAGCTACAATAGATTTGGCTTTGTCAAATGCAGTTTGTTGTGTCTCAGACCAATTAAATATTTGTTACATCATGTTTACATTATCGCCAGTCACAGCATTTCAATAACAAGTTATATGTTTCAGTCATTAATCAAAATGGCATCTACATTTTCTGTGTTCACTTCCTATGACTTGTAACTGTTACATACATGTAAGTACAATGATCACCCAAAATCTTGATGCTACAAGGATGAAAAGATTTAGATTATATGTACTATGGGATTAAGGTGTGTTTTTAGTGCTATTGGCCTTGCTTAGTAAGATTATCTTGATGCAGTGCAAAGTCACACAGATGGAGATGCCCAGTACTTACATAGCTGGAAAATAAAAAAAAGTCTAATATTCTGCTGATGACTTGCTGTTGCTATGTGGATTTCATTATTTATGCAGTATTTTTACCATGTATATTGAGTGGGTCTGAATTTTAAGAGGCCAAAATAAAACAAGTTTCTTGGTCAATTAAAATATTTGAGCTAGTCACAACAACTTCCCAAAATCTACAACTATATATTTTCGTCACATAATTGGATTTCTTTATGCTTCTATTACACAAAAACCAGTTTGATGAGCAGAAAGATAAGTAACCAGCCATGTAGACCTCTCCTGGAGGTAAGATGCACAATGCTGCAAACGGCAGAATTCCCACTTCTGTCATTTAAATAATTTTAACAACTTCTTGGCAAAACCTAGACACAACTTTTAAACATGGTTAGCAAGTTAGTTGTACTTTTAGGGATATAAATATGTCTGAAAAGTAAATTATGAGTGTTTTCTATTCCAAATCAAAATATTTTAAATTAAGCAGCATGTTGACAGCAAATAAATTTACTTTGCACCAACTTCGTGCAATAACAATACACCTGTTTAAGAATACCTAAGGTATAACCTACAGCCCCAAATCATTGATAATAAAAATTTGATTTTTCCTTCGCTTGCATCACTACTGTGCCACGTTAAAATAGGCGACAAGGAATAAATCAAGGTTATCTGATATATATATATTTATTTATATATATATTATATATATATATATATATATATATATATATATATATATAATGCAATATTAGTAATCAGGTACCTGCTTATTTAATGTTAGATATGACATCCCGTTTATTTGTACTTCAGGTAGACAAACCACATGTATGAACTTACGTCATAGCTGAAATCAAGGTAACACCAATATTATTATCCAGATCAAATAACGAATTGTCATCTCTCGTCAATGCTAACGGCATAAGCTCTGTCCCTAACCCATATTCCTGTATATTTGACCTCTCAAACATCAACATTGTCGTGGTTCAATGTCATGTAACTGACGAAACATCTCCAAGCTTTCATGTCTGCGAAAAGTTTAAAGTAGTTTTGTGGGTTTCCTTTTAAGATTTTATTTATTTCTTTAGTATGTTCTATAGGTATCACTAAGCAAGGTGTCCTAATGAGCTTTTTATGCTGGTGCCAGTTCAATTTGCTACATCTCAGTTGACTAGTTACTCGTAACGTTTTCTTCATAAGTCTTCTCACGTCTTCATCTTTAAGCAACTGTTGCTCTTGCTGTAATGAATCTATCAATAATGGTTTTTTTTCTTTGAAGGGGTGAATTGTGGGTCTCTTGCGTTTCTGAGTGCTTTCTTCTATCCTATGACTTAAATATATTAATGTCTAAGGTTAACTCTTGGCATAACCCCTTTTTTTCTGCTTGATCCTCTTGAATTTTGAATGCCATGTTTTTTGGAAGACTGGGTACGATAAACAATCTTCCTCATTTTTGGGGTGATTTCCATGGAGACAACACTTGTCCAAATCCAACATCATGGCTGCTTACCACCTCGAAGCTCTTCGTCGCCAGAGAGTTATTGAAAGAAAACAAGCTGCTTTGTTAAGAATTAGTGCCTTTCAGGTAAGTAACTTAAATTTCCCCCTCTTTTTATCCCTTGATGGAGGTTTAAAAATCGGTATACGCATCAATGTGTTAAAATGTTGCATGTCAGCATCGCTACACTTGCAGAAGAAGTCAGTTTGTTCTTTAAGGACTAGACTGATCATCCTTTGTTGTATATTTTGCCCATGAGATTGGAACAGTAAAAGTTGAAACCTACTTTTCTAGCTTCTATTGAATCAGTGAAGGCATAAGGTATTAGCTGTTGAGGAGGATTTAATGTGGTGACTGTCTAGGTAGATAACGTGAATATCTCATAATTTGTCAAAGCTCACAAACCAAAAGTAAGAATTGCAGTATAGTGTTGTTTTTTATCCCTTGCACCTGATGATTTTGGTTGCCTACGTTTCCAGCGAGCCTGATAGGAAGAGAAGTATCTCACGAAATCTATTATTATTATTATTATTATTATTATTATTATTTACGAATGTTTTTACAGGATAGGCCAATTCAAAATTTACATATTTACAAATAAATAACTTCTACCATTAAGTCCTGTAAAATCTAACTAAACGCAAATCATTAGGTCTTTGACATAATGAAATGAAATCTATTTCAGAAGACAATTTATCGTAATTTAACCAAATGTAAAGTTTGCATAACTTGACGAAACTCGTGTATGTTTGAGTATTCAATTCAAAGTTTATAAATTGAATCTCCTATCGCCACTGTTGTGTTGTGACCGGCACTTGAATATGTAATGGCATTCTTATTTGAACCATATTGTTCAGTTCGTTCTAAAGAAGTTTTCATGGTAACGTCTCTCCTGCGATGAAAGTTTTTTTCCGTCTATTTCATTCACATTTCATTTCCAATTTCTCATTTTAAAACAATAATCCACCTGCACGAGAGTGTGCGTTGATAAAAACAACCCCTTTTGGGTGTGTCTCCTTAAAATAAAATTTCGTACGTAAGAACTGATATTATAAGAAATATTAGAGTCAATGAAGAGTATTCCAGAGTGAAATTTTCAGTCAATCAGGAGAGGATTAAAAGTTTCATAATTCCTCTTAACAACATTTTTTGAACTTAGGGAACTAAAAGATGGTTCACAAACAGTAATGTGTATTCGATTTAGAATCTAGTTTTAGCTTGCCTTTTTAGGGCCTTCATCATAATAGTTGTAAAAATAAATATTTAGAGTATTATAAGAATAAAGCGCTATTATTTTGCCAATAATTTAAATTTCGACAGTTTTGTTATCGAACCACTTCCCTTTGGCTTTCCTACATTAATAAGCACATAATGTAGCGCCTCAACCCTGAAAAAGGCCTATCCATCTAAATGTTGAAGTACTTCTTATATTTACTATCTTGTCTTACACTTCAAGTTTTTTTCTTAAAACTATTTTGGATTATCAAACACGAAAGTGAACACGAGAAACAAAAATCTAGTTGTCTACGTTTCAAGAGTCAAATTGGAATATGGGAGACAGTCGATTCGTTACTTGGGAGCTAAAGTTTTTAATGATCTCCCACTTGGACTTAGAAGCAAATATACAGAAATGAATTTTAAAGATATTTTAAAAGATCATAGGTTCTAGTTTTTATCAGGTTCTTATTGTTTTACAGGACACGTGTTGATAACAGTATTTGTATATATTGCTTTTAATTATACATTTATTGAAACGTTTTTATCCTGTATAAATATTCGTAAATAATAATAATTCTTGGTGCGGATAAGCACTCATCCAGTTATCTTTTACCCATCTTCCTTCCCACTGAAACAAATAGTAAAGAGAATGCTTTCTTTTGCAACACGTTCGAGATGTCATTTGTAGGTGTGATCATTAGTACATTAGTCAGTTTTCTTTATTATTTTTTTTTATTTGCATCATTGGCAAGTTAACAGGAGAACTTGTATGTGTTTTCGAAAGTTAGAAGAGAGATGAAACCAATATTAATGAACTTGAGAGGTATTAAAACAATGAAATTTGAAGTAACCATTTCCAAAAAAGTGATTTCTTGTCCAGGGTTAGCCTCATAACTTTACTGAAAGAAAAACAGTGTTTTAATAAACTATTAATAAACTGATGAATAAGCAGATGCTTATTCATCAATGAAACTTTCAGGAGTGTCATATTGGTAGCTCATCGATTTATCATGTGAGATAATTCACTCTTGAGACCCACTACGATCCCCCAAAGTACTGCGTCCATTTTGTTTGTTCAATAAGAGTTGCTAATGTGCCCGCTATGGCTGAAATTATAGGCGGAAGGAGGTCACTCTACAACACCCCAACGTCAACCAGATAGAGGTCCAACAATAACACCCCAATGGCTACATAAAGCGGCAGAAAGAAACGGGAAACCACTTTTCCAAGCACAATCATAACTGGTGGCAACAACCGATTAAATCCAACGACAGGAATGAAGCATATCGACCGATAGGTGTGCTCATGCGTCTCAGGTGACCCCCGATTGCCAATCAGCTACTTCAGACAACAGCAAAAGACCAATGTATATAGCAACTTGGAATGTTAGACCCAAAAAGGAAAGCTGGAGAATGTCCAGCAAGATGCATAGGATAAAGATCAATATCCTAGAAATGGCAGAGGTGCGGTGGGAGAGTGTGAAACTAATAATATCAGTTGGGTTCACATTAATATATTCATTTGGGGTATGAAAAGGCTACATGGCCATTGCTAATCGAGTCATCATGACCAAACTCAATGCGAAGCCCTATGATATCAACGTCATTTAGGTGTACGCTCCAACCTCTGTCAGCACAAGGGAGGATCTTGAGAGTATCAAAGAAACAAAAGACTGTAGCAGCATTTGGTTTTACTAAAACTGAAGTAAAAGTCAATATTCCAGATGTGATCTGAGATTCGACACCAATGCTTAAATGCCCAAAATGCAAGAAGTTTTTTTTAATCAACAAGGCCTTTCTGGATGTATCAAGTGAACTCTTGGCAACCAACACCAAAAAAAAAAAATTTAAATAATTGCGCCAGCTCTCTGAAACACAAGGAGGTAGCGGCCAATAAATTGAAATTGCACGTCCAGCTAACTCAAAAATTTATCAAGTACGTAAGAGATGAAGAAGAAATCGATGCTCCACTAATGTCTTCTGTTGACTCACCCAAGTGAAAAACTGAAAACCGACGAAGAACAGACAAAAGACGATTATTGACAAATACATTTAAATCTAAGATAATTGCAGAAACGGAAAGTGGAGAAAGACACAGTATTAATAGATCGTAAGTGCCTATATGGCTCAAATTAAGATCTCAGCTGCTGTTGAGAAGCATGTCATTGTTTAAGATACTTCCATGGAAAAAGTATAATGTGCTGTTTAGATCATTCTTCTAAAGCTTCAGAAAGCGAGAGATGAGGGTATTAGAGTAGATTTCAGTTTGCTGTTGAGTAAGGCACGGGTGGTTTATCAAGAACAACATAATGATCCAAATATTTTTGTTGAAGAGCACTACAGAGAAGCTTTGATGTTTTGGCATTCTACACTACCAAAACGTTTGATTAAAACAGGAAGGAACGAAAAATATGATTCTGAGTTTAGTCGATTCTTGCCTACTCAGATATTCAAGGCTGGTCAGTCTCCAGTACCTTTTGCTATGGATACGAAGAAAACGTATGAACACACCGAACCGAGGAATCCTGAAAATTGCCACAACAAGATGTGGGTAAGTCAACCAGAGTCTGGTTTATATAAATGGTAATGTTCTTTGCATCCATGCTTCCGCTTTTCAGGTCTTCAATTAAAGATTGATGTAATCTTCCGTGGAATTGTAAAAGAATTTCTGAAGTTGAAAATTCTTCCTGGGACCCTAAGAAGATGTGTTTTTTCAAGATAAATTTAAATTTGCCTTCAATGGGTACAATCTACACCAAAGCATGCTGCAGATGATAACTCTGTCCTATTTTGTGACTATTTGTGTGGAAAAACTGCTAATGTGCTCAATCAGAAAGTAACTGAATTCGGAAATGTTTGTTGATACGGCCTAACAAATGCAATAGATGTCTGGCAGCCTGTTGATGCTGGTTATACCGAACAATTCAAAGTGTTAATCAAAGCGAAACCGTACCGATAGTTAGACTGTGAGGAGAATGCCTCAAAATGGTACGGTGTTGGTCCATTGTTTTTATGCATTTGAAAAAAGGATTCTGCTTACTCATTGGATTAGGCAAGCATATAAAAGTCTTCTCAACAAAAGGTATGACGATTATCGTAACAGGTTATTCGATAAAACTGAGTGTCTCAATAGCCTATGGCTTCGATGATAACTTGGAGCAGCCAGATGGTACACATCCGATTACCAAGTACCATCAGTGACCATCCTACACTCAATAACAAGCACTCCAAAAACTCAGAAGATGGATGATATTTCTCCAGAAACTATTGAAGATGAACCTATCCAAATGATCGAGAATGATTGATTTGAGGAAGAAATGATGGTAGAAATTAGTGAGGACGGACATGTTTTGGATTTTTTGCAAACCTTGTAAGACACACTGAAACAATGTGATTCGGCAGTTGAAACTACTTGAGAGACGAATGTCGTTTCTATTTTGTTTAAAAAAATTATTGTAAAAACAGTTTTTTAATTATACCTTGAAAGTTCAGTCTCCCAGTATTTCTTAATTTTCTTTCTTATATACTTGTTTCTTGTAAAAAAAGGGGGGATTTCATTTGTAGTGATGAACTAACTCATTTTTACCTCCATGATTGTCTACATCGCATACTTTTCTACTACAAAAAATAAAAACACAACAGATGCAAGAATCGCTACTTACTAATAACATGCTAAAATAATATGTATAAACTCTGTAAAAACTGTATAAACCTGTTTTTAAGAGAACGACCAGTCGGAGAAAAAGGAATATGTGGAACTGTAGAACAATTACTTATAAACGAGAGCATTCTTTAAAAAGTGGAATCAATGCATCGAAATCTAATTACTATACGGTCAGATTATGGCAGAGCTTTTAATTTTATTCCATACGCTTTGTTACTAGAATAATTGAAACTATCCAAAGTACCTTAACTTCATCAGGGACAAAATGATTCCATAATATCACAAGTAATTAAGAATCTTAAAGGATTTATAAAGGAGATAGTCTAACCGTATTACTGTTTGTTTTGACCTTAACTCCATTATCGTTTCTATTAAAGAAAACCAGAGGGTANAAAATAATATGTATAAACTCTGTAAAAACTGTATAAACCTGTTTTTAAGAGAACGACCAGTCGGAGAAAAAGGAATATGTGGAACTGTAGAACAATTACTTATAAACGAGAGCATTCTTTAAAAAGTGGAATCAATGCATCGAAATCTAATTACTATACGGTCAGATTATGGCAGAGCTTTTAATTTTATTCCATACGCTTTGTTACTAGAATAATTGAAACTATCCAAAGTACCTTAACTTCATCAGGGACAAAATGATTCCATAATATCACAAGTAATTAAGAATCTTAAAGGATTTATAAAGGAGATAGTCTAACCGTATTACTGTTTGTTTAGAGCACTGGGGACAAGCTGAAAGTTACAACATACTCGTAACTTTTTGGTTGCTGATTTAAAACTGTATGATACAAAGTTTCAGCAATTAAAACACAACTTGACATCTTAACAACTTTTTTCAAAGATTTTCCCATGAAATTTGGTGAAGACAAATGTGTTTATCACAAAATCGAAAATGGAATATGGTGTCATCAGAACTGCTAGTCATCAATCATTTGACCGCCCTGTCTGTGCCTGGCAAAGACTGATACAAATATCTGGGAATTGATAAACACTTTGGTTACCATGGCTAAATAAAGAGTGAATAAATAAATAAAGAATAACCTAGAGGAGTAATGAAAATCTGTTCTTCCGAATTATATTATTTAAACAAAGTAATTGCACACAATAGTTTTGCGGTACCCGTTATTACGCCAACCTTAAGTATAATTAAGTGGATCTTCCAAAAGAGCCGCACTTAATGTGGAGACTAGGAGGTCTTTGACCAA
Source organism: Morbakka virulenta (assembly GCA_003991215.1). NCBI lineage: Eukaryota > Metazoa > Cnidaria > Cubozoa > Carybdeida > Carukiidae > Morbakka > Morbakka virulenta. Next base: position 70,942 of record RDPX01000495.1, on the reverse strand, counting down.
GATAAATCATTTTCAACTCATCAGTGATGTAGACAGTCGCTATGTGAGCAGAACGGTAGGAGGTAGAGGATTAAAACAGATGAGAAACTGCTATGAAAGTTGAATTAATTCTATGCGTCAGTGTCTTGTAAGGAACAAAAACAGAAATGAGCTATTTTCATATATTCATGAAGCAGAAACGAAAGCCGTTCGGAAGGTAGGGCAAGAATTCTTGCTTAATAGTGATAATAGTGACATAAGTGATTTGAATCCAGAATCTATTGGCAGAAAATTTACCAAAACAAAATCAGAAAAACATAAAAGAAAAGTATACAAACAAGAAACTCCATAGCTACTTTAAAACCAAACTTGAAAAAGATGAAAATATTGACATACTCCTAAGCAACTCTAGGAAAAAAGTCAATTCAATGACCTCACAATTTGAGGGATATTTAATTTCTATTCATGGCCAAGAATCCCCTACAGAGTACTTGAAACACAAAAGACAAATAGACTCAAGAACAAGACCGACGATGAACGACGAATATCGTCTGTGTAAGACTAATGTTAAATATTAAACCATACCATCTGCTTTGTCCAGGAATGTCTGCTGCTTACTGTTTACTATGACGTCATGATGCGGTAGCCAAGTACCTACTCGGGACCTTAATCAACAAAAATCACCCCCATTCTAAATACAATAACAAAAATGGCCCAAAATACGTTTTAAGACTTGGTGATAAAGAATATTGGTGGAGCCTTTTTATCAAAACAACAATGAAAGTTCCGAAAAGCATTCCAAACATTAGATGTAAGAGCTTTATTATGTCTTGGGTCGTAAGCTTTTTCTGAGCTACGTTTCGAGGGGTACTTCTCCCATCCTGAGGGAGGTTGGCTTATTTTAATGACAGTATTTCGAATTAAAATATAGCAGTTGGCGGGCAATAATGTTATGAGTATAATTTCATTGGTTTTTTACTTTTTGGATTTACATCGCGAACCCTTAAAACATAGACTGCGCAATACAGCAGAAAGCATTTATAAAATCGTATTTTCTTAATATATACGGGATCAATGGCCTTGCAACAAGCAGCCAGTCGATATTTTTTTATTATGTATGTAATTTTAGTGGTTTAAACAAAGGTTAATGAACCGACACCATAGTAATGGGACCCTGACAAATTGACATCCAATGAAGTCCTTAATGCCACACAAACATGTCTTATTTTGCCACTATTCAACCATGTCTTATTTTGCCACTATTGAACCATGTCTTATTTTGCCACTATTAAACCATGTCTTATTTTGCCACTATTGAACCATGTCTTATTTTGCCACTATTCAATCATGTCTTATTTTGCCACTATTCAACCATGTCTTATTTTGCCACTATTCAACCATGTCTTATTTTGCCACTATTCAACCATGTCTTATTTTGCCACTATTCAACCATTTTTATTTTAATGTCGCAAAACAAATGTGCGTTGGTATCAGTAATATATTAAATAACAATTATAATAAAATTAGGTATCATACTCGCAACAAGCGTAACAAAACTGTTGAACTCAATATTCTTTTGAGAGAACAAAGAGATGATCAGGTGATCATAGTAAGTATGTTCTCCCCCACTGGTGAGTCTCCGTAGTGCAGCAGATTACATCTGAGCTACCGGCGTCCCTGTCTGGACGATAGCAGCAGCAAAAATGACAACAAAGTTAATTTTATTTCTAAGAAAAGTTATAGCAAAATGCTTAAATTAAATGTGAAATTATACCAATTCTGCAAGGTCAGATTTCCCGCCTTTGCCGATTTTTTCTTCTGTTTACTATTATTTAACTAATCATTCTTATACAATATATGCTGATCAAGGTGACCTGCAAAAGTAAAAAGATCATGCCTAGGGCTGAATTTGCTCAAGTTAAGTTTTTTAAAGATTACCTTTATGAAAATCATCAATGGTCTCAGTTATTCATCAAGGTAACTTTAATTAAAGACTCAATATGAATGATGACACGTTGAATCCTTGATCTTTTCCCACTACAGGAAGAAGAGGAGAGAAAGCGTCAAGAGGAATTAGAAAGGGCTATACAGGAGAAAGCAGAAGCAGACGATGCAAGAAGGAGAGAACGCGAAGAACATCTTCGACAACGTGGAAAAGGAAAAAATGGGAAGTCACAAATGTCATCTGGTCAAATGAGATCAGCAACGCATGGGCTTACCCAACGTGACCTCAGAAACCAAGAGAAAATACTGCGTGATCATGGCCTTGTGATGGGACATGTCAATAATCAGTTCTTGTCCTAAACCACGTGCAGGCCTAAATGTTCGAAATTAAGAGCAAGTGAAACATATGAACAGTCTCTTGCTGTATCATTTCAAATAAATCTATGTCATTTTTTTCGACTGAACCCAATGGGTTGTGGTTTTTTTTAATAGTTTCGTATATTATTAAGTTAATATTTGAATGATATACAGCCTTAAACATGTATCAGATGAATTATCAAAACTCAATTAAAACTTAAAGTACTTTATTTTTTTTATTTGTTTATTGATTTACTGCATGTAATATGATAAATGCCCTGCTATGTGAGATTGTCGTCCTTGAGATAAGAATGTAAAATTAATTTTGTGTGTGTGGCCTGGTACGCTCAGTGTAAGCCAGGGCTCATATGTCTAAGGACACCTGACCAAATTTTTTAATATCGTGAAAAGCTTTAACAAGTGTCCTTAGTCGTTAGTCAGGATTGTCATCATGATATCTGCAGGTCGGGACATTTGCCCACTCCTAGTGATGCAGGTGGTTATTTGCCCTTCCCACTCTTACTCTTTGTCGGTTTAATGTTGCCCGTTCTCTCTTGCGTACCGCTTGGAAGGGTCTCGGATGAAAGTGGGAGAGATTTATGTGGTGGTACTTGGCCACTTCCAAAACTCTGTCAGTCAGTATTGTAGTGGTTTTAGTCCCTGCAGGACAGTACCTGTTGGAAAGCTCCTGCGACTTTTCAGTCACAGTCGCACTTTTTGGTGACCATTCATTAGGTGTAAATTGTCAGTTTTCGGTTAGTCCCAATCACCCTATGGTAACATTTCTCGTCAATTAGAGTGATGAGATGTGCTAGTGAAGCAATAGACTGATGAGACTAAAGTTGGGCTAAGGTTACCTGTTCTGGTGCAACAGGCCTGATTCAACTCCACATTCAGTTTAGCAGCATGGCAAGATCGAACCCTGACTAGGGCACAACACTCGACAGACGAATAACACAGAGGCAGCACAGTTGAAATTGTATTGATTCTCTTTTGATATGATCCACAGCTGGAATTAACGCTCTTTCTGATTAACTTGTGTCAACTTGATAACCTTGCTTTCAGCTTTCATATGTTCTTTTTCTTTAAAAAAAAGGATTCTATCAAATGTTACACCCAAGCATACAGGAAAGTGTTGTTCTTTAAAGTCGAGTCTTCCCATTGGATTTCAAGTGTTTTCTTCGTTTGACTGTTGTGTAGGTAAAAAACGCAGACTTGAATTTTACCAGGGTTTTCATTCAAGAATCCATCCCTGTATTGCTATGAAAGGGACTGCAAAGCACGTGTTAGCCTTTGTTCGATTGCAATGAATGACTTGGAATGTGTGGCTATCCACAAACCATCACCATAAATAAATCTCCGTATGTTGTCGAATCAAGACTGATTGTTAGTAGTGATCTTAAGTGACATTGGTGCTAATACCGATTCTTGAAGTAATTCAATTTTGAACCCTCTAACTACTATGCTTGCCATTCATCTCAACTCCGTAGGTTAGGATGGATTCAATAATTTGGACTATTGTGACGCTTTTTAAAGCTCTGACTAACTCTATAAGTAAACCCGATGGTTTACAGTGTCATCAGCTACGGTTAGATCGACAAATACTTTTCCACTTATCATTTTGTTTTCAAAGCCATCTTCAATATACTCTGCAAGGTTGAGGGCCTGTCCACACCTGGTCTGGTCTGACGCTAGCTTGACCAGAGGACAGTTGCCCTTCAAGAATTGGTGATATCCAAGTTATGATAAAGGCGCTCTTAAACTTTGTACAGTATGCACAGGAGAGGCTTTACTCTGGGGCTACTTGGGGAATCTAGATCTTTGTTTGTTTTAGGACAGCTAGGATATTGGATTTTCTCCCTATCTTTAGTAGTTTTAAAGTGGGTCTGCAGTTATTGAGTAGAGCCAGTAGCCACTGGCGAGGATTACTTCCAAAGTGCTCTATCATTCCTGTTGATATACCTGTCTTGCGAGTTTTTGTCCCTTCATACAGTTATTCCAAGGAGGAGAAGAGTAATATTCCATTCTCTCATTCATTACTTTGTCCATTTCTTCTTTGATTTTTTTACAACCTCCTCTATTTCCTGATTTCCTTTTGAGGAGGAGCTGGTTTGCAACTCCGTTTGGTGTAACTGCGGCAAGTCTTTAATTATTAATTTTGTCAGTTCAATTTATACGTGGTTTTCCAAGCTTGCTTACAATTAATTAAGTATTGTTAAAAGTTCTACGAATTTGGCCATATTGTGCTCGTGCTGCTCCATCCAGGATTTTTATGGAGACAGGGTCACACTGATTGCTGACGAAGAAGATCATACGTGATGCTTGCTTTATGTTGGTGCCAAGCGTATGGTTTAATACGTCATCGAATGTTTCGATGACTTTAGGCAACTGGTGCACGAAGACCACTGAGTGGAACACAAGGACAGTGTTCTCAGGTAAATTGCTTGTCAAAAAACCTCATTTTCTATCGTTTTCATGACATTGCCTCTACTCTTTGGTCTCTAATAAATGGGGAAGGGATGTTTATTATTTGGGGGAAATCTTCTAATTCCTTAGAGCTAATTAGAACCCTCCCTCTTATTAATTTTGGGAAATCTACCTTGCATTTTAGCAGAATGCTGACATGATCAGATAACCGCGCTTAAGTGTAGAAACAACAGATCATGCATACAACTGGTTTGTTATGCAAATGTATGGATTGAAGTATGGTTTTATGTATCAATGCATTCAAATAAAGCCCAGCGATTATTCAGATTAATTTTCTGCCTCCACACGAAGTAACGTGCTATTTACTCAACCGTCTCCTATCTACACTGCTATGTAATGAGAGGGAAACCTAGTATGAATTAGACAAAGGGCGTACCAACTGTCTCGATTTAACCAGCTTGGGCCTGTTCATTTAGTTATGACCACTTGAGCAGTCCGTGTCAATAGTGTTTTTTCTTGAATCTGTTTGTGAATTGAAATGGATAACGATAACAACAAGGAACAGAACTTTTAAAATGAGTTTCTTGTGGATTTCCTACTAATTCCGATGCCCTGAATTCAAATATTGCCTTACTTTTTGCACAATATGTTCTGTTTTTTCTGTACAGCTTACCCACAAACATAGAAATTCTCACTTTATTGGGAAAAAGTCAAGGTCATATTCTGCATATCATATGCAACATTTATGCACCAAGCAGCAAAAAATCAGTGCAAATAAGAATTTAAATGTGATTGTTGATTATATAATTATTAAATTAAAAACATGGAGGCATGCTGGTAAAGAAAGTATAGTGATACCACAAACAAATATAGTATGTATATTGGTATGGATCTTGCTAGATATGAGATATTAAATGTTCATGCACATGGAGAAAAGGCCCATAATTGCTTCGATGTCTTTGCTAAGATGAACCATTGCTTGTAGCCTTCCAACAAATATCTGCTTTGTAAATAGTCCCTCTTGATAGACCAGCAGTATTCGGCCATCATGTGCGAATTCCGTTTTCTTTGCTAGCGCTCCTCGTTGTCTCTGAGGTCCTGGTGGAATCCCTCCCTGCTCGTCGCTCACATCGCCCAAGTTTGCAGGAAATCGCTCTGAGCGACTGAACAGAAAATTAAGTTTGATGCTCATGTTGCATACAAGCTTCTTAAATGCTTTCAGCAATCTCTGAACAATTTTCTTGTAGTTACTGGGTTTAGTGTTTTCAAAGAATTCCTGAGGTACATCCTTGAGTGAGTCCCAAGCTTTTTCTTTCTTTAGCATTTATCGACTCCAGAAAGTTGTCCCTCATTGGCTGTCGAAGAAAACAAATCCTCTCTCACCGCTGAAAAATTGCAGTAACTCTGCTTCTCTTGTATAAAAGTGTAATATTCTAACATCGTAATCCAGCAACTTTGTCTCTTGAAGTCTTAAGGCTAGCAACTCGGACGTTTTCTTGGAAAAATTTAGATCTCTTAGTAGATCATTGACATCTTGGCTAAACTGCTCAAAGTTGGCACAGAGGAATTCAAGTGCTGGGGCCTTAGACTGGCAACTACATGGGCAAGTAATTTCTCTACTTCTCCAAGCTTCATAAGGATCGGGATAGGCACCTCGTCCGAATGAGGCATTGAACGGATAGCTGATTTGAGGGATAGATACCGTATTTTGTGCTTACTTTTCTTAATGTGTCCTGTCGTTTTACTAGACAAAACCAGCAATCTGTTCTGTGGTCCTGGGGTTCTCTCCAAACCGTCTTTATACCAAATGGAAATGTAAGCTATTTTTCTTGGTCCACTGCCTTAGCCTTTCATAGCAGGATCTACAGGCTTTGTGTGGAGCCCATGATTTGTCTAGATCTCTTAATCTAATTCGTTAACATGCCAAGTAGGCTTACCGTATAAAAGTGTTGATATTAAGCCTGGTATCTATCAATGTATATTTCCCACAGATGTAACAGAAACAACCTGGGTCGTTTGCACACTTTTCCCTGGACGTAACGATAGCGTCTGACCAACAGAAAAAAAGTGAGTTGCTTTTTTCTGTTTTTAAAGTCTGATTAGTGCACACATGGAAGGACATAAATTTGTTTGAAAAACAGCCCACAAGCTGAATTCGCATCAATTGTGGAGTGCCCCAACTAGAGCTGATTACATCCAGATTGTGCTAATATCTGCTTACCGTTCCGCACTATTGGGTGTAGTCCATTACATTCTTTTAGCACAAAATACTGAGTCTTGCTCCACGGCTAACAATGTGAAAGTGCCCTCATATGTCAGCAACTTTGAATAAAATAGTGCAATCTGTAGAAATTTGCAGGATTTATAGGGCTATTGAACCATTATACTTCTTTCCCTGGATGATGCTGGTTCTGTGCAAATTCAAAAAGCCATCGCCAATTGTTTACACAGGAGTGAAGTCTGATCCATGTTGACAAAGGTTTCTCTGTTTCGGTGTGTTGGAACACGTTCTGGGTTGGATTTATTCATGCATAAGAGCTTTGTCAATGTACTGCACTAATAAATAAACAGAATAGTAGTTCTTTTGTTTATGCCTTAGCCAAATTATTGCAAATTGATGTACAGAAAAGGTGTTTTGAGTTTTTGAGTGGTATTGGGTGGACAAAAGTCTGGACATATAGGAGAGTTGCAAAACACTGGACCCAGTTATAACGCCAAGACCAAGAAACATGCTTTCGGAATTCCAAGAGCAGGGTATATGTTACGAGCAGTTCGAAAATATTTTTCTGACCTTGAAGATTTAATGCATCTCAGCCCGACTCTGAAAAAGGTAAATAAGCTCGGAAAATGCTGCTATAATGAAAAATGAAAGAGAAAGCAGACAACACTAAAAGTGACGAAAAAGTAAATTCCAAAAACTATGTGGAGGACGGAAAGTGATTGCGTCCAACTTTCGTAAGGGATTCCTCGAGCGGTTTATTCACATACGGGTATCACTAAAAGCTCTACTGCTTTGGTTACATTTCAATTTGTATGCAAAATCTCTATACAATGGTTGGTTAAAAAGTCAATTAGAAGAGGTGAAGATACAGCACGAAAGAAGCCTCACTTGTTTCCCAACTGCTGGTTAAACGAGTGGTTGAGGAAGTGTGGTGTCAACCAAAGGAAGCCAAACAAGCGCTTTTTAATTAAGCAAGGCAACAGAATTTAACGTGGATAGGACTATATCAAAACATTTTGGAAAGTACAAAAATTCTTTCTTGTTAACTTTGATGCAGAACCCCCAGTCATCAACAATGACCAGATGCCTCTACATCGCAATGAAAGCTCCACTCTTACCATTGGGGTTGTCTTTATATTTCATTTTATTTATTTATTCATTCATTTATTTATTTATTTACGAAATTTATACAAGATAACCAATTCAAAAATTTTAGAAATATATACATATTTACAAAAACTTCTGTTGTCAAATGGGTCCTGTTTTAAACTTAAAAGGAAAATAACAAAAAGAGTATTTGAGAAATCTGAGCCACTCAGATTCAAAATTTGAAAAATTAAAAACCTCGATCGATCCACTGAAGTTTANTGTTAACTTTGATGCAGAACCCCCAGTCAGCAACAATGACCAGATTCCTCTACATCGCAATGAAAGCTCCACTCTTACCATTGGGGTTGTCTTTATATTTCATTTTATTTATTTATTCATTCATTTATTTATTTATTTACGAAATTTATACAAGATAACCAATTCAAAAATTTTAGAAATATATACATATTTACAAAAACTTCTGTTGTCAAATGGGTCCTGTTTTAAACTTAAAAGGAAAATAACAAAAAGAGTATTTGAGAAATCTGAGCCACTCAGATTCAAAATTTGAAAAATTAAAAACCTCGATCGATCCACTGAAGTTTACTTGGAAGATTGAATGTGATATGCTAAACCCAACTGCAAGTTTGGGCTGTGGTCAGTTTAATTTGAATCTAGAAGTTAATATTAGATATATACAATAATATAAAATCATTCTTTATTTAGATAGAAACTATAAAATCTTTTGTCGAGGTCGCACTTCGAACTTCAATTTGCAGTTCATTATATAATTTTGCACCAAGAAATCTAAAACTTTTCTTCGTAGACTCCAGTTTCAAGAGTAGTAGTAGTCTTAACATTTTTCCTTTATTTCTTGTCCTGTTTTTCATAACTACGAAATACCTTTTGAAACTTTCGCACACAATATGACTGATACAGTTAAAAACTTGAATACACGTACGACTTTTTGTAAAGTTCTAATTGATATAGCATCTATTTCTTCGTAAGAGCGCTTTTTGAAGATTATATGAAAAAGCTCTCCTCTCAAAGCTGGAAATCTCCTTCTTGACAGTATCAGTATAAGAACTAGTGATTATCGAGCAGTACGTAAAAATTGGTATCAACATGGTCTTGTATAATGTGAGAGCTGCTTCGGATGTTAGTTGTGGACGAACTCTCTTCATCAAATAGAGTCTCGATGATGCCTTTTTATATACAGAGTCAATATGGTCACTCAACGAAAAGGTTTGATCTAGTTTCACCCCGAGGTACTTGTATCTTACTGTATTTGCAATCTTGTTAAAACGGTACCTGATATCTAACGATTGATTCTTGACTTTTTGGAAAAACCCAAAAAGCATGACTTCGGTCTTTCCCTTTTTCGTGTTCATCCATGGATTCCAACCAATCTGCTTTCATCCATGGATTCCAACCAATCTGCAATTCTGTTGAAATCTGACTGCAACCTGTCTTGGATTATTTNCAAATAGAGTCTCGATGATGCCTTTTTATATACAGAGTCAATATGTTCACTCAACGAAAAGGTTTGATCTAGTTTCACCCCGAGATACTTGTATCTTACTGTATTTGCAATCTTGTTAAAACGGTACCTGATATCTAACGATTGATTCTTGACTTTTTGGAAAGACCCAAAAAGCATGACTTCGGTCTTTCCCTTTTTGTGTTCATCCATGGATTCCAACCAATCTGCAATTCTGTTGAAATCTGACTGCAACCTGTCTTGGATTATTTCTTTCGACTTTCCGGAAAAGTATATCACGGTATCGTCTGCGTAAGTGATAATTCTTGCATATTGTAGAACTAATTCAATCTCATTAAAGGTTATCAACAATAGTAAGGTACTCAACAGGTGACTTTTTGCGGCTCCGAAATGTCTGTACTAACTCGTACCGATTGAATGCGATTGAAGAGATATATTTTTGGTAGCATTCTGAAAATTCTACCACGATGGATTTTAGAGAATTTTATTAATTAATTAATTTTTATTTCAAAAAATGGCCTTAAAATCTTAGCCTCGTGTACGTGCAAAGTTGTCTTACAATCTGGGTTCTGTAAGATGTTTCTGCCAAGTTTTTCTGCCTACTAATGTTTAAAATAGTTTTTAAGTATCTGCTTGTAGTTGCCATTAAAGGTGTTTTCACGCTGAGGATTCGTCCATCAAGACAGACAGTCTTTCAAAGGCAGACATTCTGTGCTTATATGGATGTTACTGTGTTGTTCAGAGGAAGCATTCAAGTAAGAAGAACTCACTGTTAATGTTAGATCTGGAGCAAATGAATGACGTTACGACACTTAATGTTTGTGAAGTCTATCTTTTTAGCATAAACTAACAACCCCAAGTTTAATGCTGCTATTTCAAAAACGTGTAGGAGTTTGAAAGCTTCTATCGTATTAGACAGAATGGCTAATACAATAGAAGAAGAAAGTCTCCTTGAAGTTGCATTTTTGCCTCACTGAAAGAAGCCAGCCACTTCTTCACCCATTCTTTGACAGCCTGAAGATTTGACTTCAAATCTTCAAAACGTTTGACTTTTTTCTGCTGAGTTGCCTTGTAGTAAATGTCAGAATAAAAAGTATTATCCTCAACATAGGTATTGAGGAACTGAAGCAAGTTACAAGGAAGATCGTTGATGCAAAGAAGCAAAAAAGTTGGACAAAGAATGGAACTTTGAAGAATACCAGCAACAATGGAACACTTATCAAGTGAAACAGCATCCAGTGTGACAAGCGTTTTACGATCTGAGAGAGAAGAATGAACACTATTAAAGACCCTTCCATAAATTGCATAACAGAAAAGCTTTTACAGCAAGCCAGTATGTCACACCTTATCAAATGCTTTGGGGATATACAGGGTTTAAGCATGTATTTCGCCACATTTATCTTAGGTTTTCTTAAATATATAGGTATTAAAGTTTATTGTGAAAGAAAAAGTCGTACAGCATTTCGAGGCTTATTCTACAACAACCATCAAAATCAAACACAAACAAGTATTGACTTCGTAATATGTCTTGCATCTCCACTGTAATCAAACATTACACTACATTGCATGAACTTTACCTTAACCTTAAATATTTCGATGCCAGGAGACAAGGCTAAGACATTTCTCTTTCACTGTGGTTGGTTTGTGGGCGCACGAAACACTTAATTCTATCTTCTTAAGATAGCACCATTCCACACCGCCTCCACCGTACATCAGCAGGTTGACGCCACGGCCTCTCTCTCCTCGTCCTTTCAGGTGTCCACCCGAGAGCCACAACAAACTCATCCAGCGAGTTCTTTTTTAATACATGGCTGATCCAGTTCCCTCTCCTCTCTGCCCCTGTTATTTCTAAAACTGTCCTAGTGGAAATTTGCTGCTGCCATCGGATCTTTAAAATCCTCCTTCGCCCTTATTCTGGGAGATGTTAAGTTTTTCTTTCCAGCTCTTAGTCAGTCTCCAGGTCTCGCATCCATATAGCGGTACTGACAAAATGGGGTTCCTAAATGGGAGGCTTCTGTCTTTTTGTTGAAGTTACCGGATTTCCAGGTGTTTCATGAGCCCTTGAACTTTGCACTGGGCAAGGATATTCTCTTTCTAACGTCTGCTGTGTCCCCACCATCCTTTGCTAAAGTGGTTTCCAGATATGTGAAGATGTCTATGTCTTCCACTTTCGTTTTCTGTGACCTTCAGCTTTTCTTTCCTCTTGCTGTTGGTTTTCATCACTTGGCACTTCTTATTATGGAGCTTCAGCCCAATTTTAGCAGCATTCTCTTTCAAGTCTCGGTGTTTTCTGTTGTAGATCATTTATCGTGAAGGGTAGAACAGCAAAATCATCGGCGAAATCGTGGTCCTCCACTAAAGTTGAAAAGTCCCATCTGATCTGTGGTCTCTCACTTGCGGATGTTTTTCGTAAGATCCAGTCGATCTCTAGGAGAATCCTGACATGCAGCAGACCTGTTCACCCAGGTCACCGCTGGAATCCAGTCTATTATTTCACTTTCTTCATTGACAGAACATTGGAAGTCTTCAAAAAAGGTCTTGACCATCTTGATCAGTTTCCTGTGAATTCCATATTGACGCATGATGGTCCACAGGCTTTCTTTGTGTATGGAGTGGAAAGCCCTAGCCCTAATCCTATTGGCAACACCACCTTCATCATCATCATCATTTTGTCATCTTCACAGTAGATCACTGTCTGTCCTGTCGCCATCTTCACGGTGCCTGCTCCTGTCCATCTGCTTTCAATTATTCCAAGGGGATCCACCTGCCTTGCGATCTGTCCCACACCTAATTTCAAAGATTTATTTATTAGACTTCTGCATCTCCACTGCACATCGTTCTCACACCCCAAAGTCGAATGGTGAAGATCGTTTTACGAAGTGCAAGCGATCTCGTCCGACGCTAAGGTTCCAGAAGGTTTTCGATAAGTATTACTCAAGAGGGGAAGCAACCTCAACGTCTTACATAATTGTATTTTTGCACATGCACCAGGTGGAGCCACTACATTCCAAAATCACTATCTCTTCCACGATAGCAGTTTAAAAGGGATGCGACATATGACGTCGCTTCACTTGTATTTTTCTCACCTTGGCATTTTGGTTCAGATGTATGTTTGTGAAAAGCCCCTCGATCAAAATTATAGTGATTTAATTGTGAAGATCAAGTTTGGTGCTACGAATCCTTTATTTAACAACAACAAAAAATAACTAATGGTCGATAAGCAAATTAGAAAAGAAGGAAAAGGAGTACTCTGTACGTTACCTGTGGTTCGCGGGAAGAACTTATTGTAGTAAAACTGGTATCAAAAACAAAACTGTGAAACAAACAAATTAAAAGATGCCATTGAACTAGCATTTGTCCATGACTTCGAAAATTTGAAAACTTCCATGTCTACTGCACAGTGAGAATATCTCGTCCCATAAAATATATAATCAAAGCATGGATAGACAAAACAAACTTAGCTTGACATCAAGGAATGACAAATACACTTCTTCCATAGTATAACAGATTGGCTTTATTAAAGTGAGTGTATAACAAATGTATGCACTGCTGTCATAACTTGGAATTCTCTTCACAGGTGGTACACTTTTAAAAAATTCAGCATGCAGCAGACAAAATCAGCTTTTGTTTGCATGGTCTTCTTTAAATCTTATTTTCTTAAGAAGTTAAGAAAAAACTGTTCCTTTAATGTAAAAATATTAACTTCAGAATATGCTCCAGTATCTTTCCGATTAGAGGATAACTTCAGGGTCTGTGATCTTGTTTTCCATGGGTGAAGATGACAGAACAAGATACCAATCTCATCGGCCTAAGAAAAGCAAAATAAAGGATAATATGTTATACCATACTTCTCACCTCATTACTTACGATTGCCAAAAAATACAAAACGAAAAAATTACCTTGTGCGTTCTTTTGGAATGTTAAAAATATATAAGAACGACATTACCAAATTTGCACATTAATCAGTAGGGGGCCATCGATTTATTACATTCGCATGAAATTGGCCATTTTTCGTACCCCCTCCCCCCTTGTTCGCAGGCAAGTACCCCCTATACGAACGTACGTTATACTTTTTTGACCGTCGTTGGTAGTTGCCATTTCGATAAATAAGTTAAAAATTATGTCATTGATTCTTCTAATATAGAAGCTCACGTGCTTAAATTCGAAAAGTAAAAAATTACAGGATACAAGCCGAATACAAACGAAAGTAATTCCAGATAGACAAACAATAAATGTATAAAAACAGATAAGAATAATTACACCTGCACACCTGTCTTCCGCTGTCACTACTGTGTGAAAACTGGAAGGACAAAATTGTTTTAATGTAAACGTTCTCACTTTGTGAACACCACTTAGTGCGAACGTAATAAATGGAAGGCCCCAAGGTATATAATGTCCTGGAGATCAATTAATCTTCGCAATAACCTTTGCAGTGGTATAGTGGTAAAGACTGCAAGTAAATACCACTGTGTACTGCCCTTGTATTCCATACCCATGCATCGAGAAGCTATACCTAATGGCAACTGAAAGGAAAAAGTGGACGAATGGGATTGGGCGAATTAGATTTGATGTAAGACTAATAATATTTTACAGGAGAAAGACCACCTTCATTCAGATACACGGAGAAATAGATAGATAGACAGACAGACAGATAGATGGATAGATAGATATATGTAGAGAGAGAGAGAGAGAGAGAGAGAGAGAGAGAGAGAGAGAGAGAGAGAGAGAGATATTTATAACTGCTACAGACTGAAATATTTTATATGCCATTTTTCCTTCAAAGACTCGTGACGAAACTTAGAAATGGCTGCCCTTAAAGAGCTACGTCAACAATAAAGTGAAATTATTGAATTCCCTGTTGCTGAAGAGCAACGCCTTGTGAACAAAAGAATGCATAAAAAAGAACTCGTCTGGACCAAAAGATAGGCAGGGCAGTCTGTTGTCTTAACGATGAAACAGTACGCACAGCGACCGCAGCCGACTAAGTGTCCCTTCTGATCATCCGTCTACTTCTGTAAACACTGTCCATAAAGCAAAAGCAGATGCTTTGATAGAGAAGATACACGCATATTCCTTGAGAAGTTAGCAGAAAAGCCCTGGAATGAGATATAAAACTGCTTATAACACTGTTGGATCACTTAGGTTATTCAAGTCAGCCCCCGTTACCCACTAAGGGCGGTGATCACCGAACGCAAGACTAACAGGTTTAACGCCTGCATGAAACTTGTTGATTAAGTCAAAGAGGTGACGCTTCCTTTGGTGAGGATAAAAATTGTAATGAATAAAATGGCTGCTCTACGTCACCACAACTAAAAAAATTCAAGAGGAAAACGTTAGCTGAAAACATAATAATATCAAAAAGTGTTTTTAAGAGGACTTACGTCTGAGGCATACATGGAAACCGTGATGAAAGGGCAGAGCCAGAATCGATCAAACAACTTGCAGATAGGTTACGTCCTCCTTTTGTATGACAATGCACTACACACAGGCATCAGTTTAGGGGAAACAATTATTTCATTCGGATGGAAAACTTTAGTACATCTTCCACACTAACTAGGCTTAGACCCTTCAGACTATCAACTCTTCGACCTTATTAATGCGGGTTTAAGAAACATTATGGCAGTGATAAGGTGTAAACACTGCAGTCAATAAGTGGCCCTGAGAACAAAGAACAGCCAAAAGAATTTGCAGCGGTAGATACATTTTCATTCAGAGGTAGAACATGGCCATAAAAAGAAGACGGTGATTTGAAAGTAGGAAAAAGGTCAAGCTTCACTTTGATGTATAATACATGTTTACGTGTCGGGTTTTGTTCCTGTAATAAAAAACTCATTATTTTTTCACTCAGCCCTGCAATTTTCGCCAGACTAACCTAAAACTATCAGACTTACAAAGTAAAAACAAAACAAAACTGGGGAAGGCCTTGGTTTGCTTAAGCCGTTTTTAGTTAGGAACTCAAAAAGGCCAGGAATTCAAATACGGTTTATCAAGGTCAAATTAAGTTCAGTCTGGCCCTGGGCCATTTCAATTCTTATATACCTCGCGATCCTCTGAAGCCACCACCTCCTCCACGTCCTCGTGGTGTAAATCCTCCACCTCGTCCTCGTGGTGTAAAACCACCTCTGCCTCCTCTGCCTCCCCTGCCTCCTCGATCAAAACCTTGATTGGGAAGAAACAGTTATGAAAGCTTCATACAACAACATAAAAAACCAAAGTAAAACTGACTTCAGTAAAATGTTAATAAAATTATCTATATTTAAGAACTGCTACCCAGCTCCTTTGCAATGATGTTTAAGCCGCAAGCGTCCCAGGTGAGCTGTATAAGACAGAATACCACAACAATAAAAGCGTAACAGGCTGTTTCATCTCCATAAAATGTATAAAATAAAACAAAATTTTGTTGAATAACGTAAAGATTGCAAAATTAAAACTCTACGACTACTTAAAGTTAACTGTGTGCTCTAATTGATATCGATGGTCTGGCAGCCTAGCCACTAACACACCGTAAATGAAATCGTGAAATACTACTCGACTATAAAACAAATCAATTGTATGCTACATTTCATATTACTGACCAGGCAGCTCGGTCACTAACATAACATAAAACATATCAAGAAATAGTACTGTACCATCGAACAATTCAAATGTGTCCTATAATTGATATTAATGGCAAGGCAGCCCAGCCACAGTCAAAGCATGAAATAAATCGTACAGTAGTACTATCGAACTACCACATAAAACAAAATACAAAGATGGTCAATGTCTGGTCAAATTAACAAAATGCCTCATGACACTGCAGCCTCGAAGTTTCTAGACTTTTTGTTGTCAATGCAAAGGTGGCTTTATTTCCTAAAAATTACAATACCTCTTTCCATCACCTTTAGACATTTATTATAAAAGGCTAAATACGATAAACAGTTACCTCGGCCACCACCTCGTCCACCTCGTCCACCCCGGCCAGGTGTACCACGACCTGTGGAAAGAAAAAATATGATCGAATGAAGTATATCAGAAATACATATTTAAGATATCTAAGATATTTTGCTTAAAACATATAATTAAGTAAACACATAAAATAAACAAATACATGAAATAAAATGTTCTGACATATCATGCATTCCGTTTTTTTTAACCACATCAGCAATTTGCGGAAGGAAAGCGGGGTTTACCCGTCTTACTAGTGGGAATTCAATGTCTTTTTAGACTAAAAGCTGCTCAAATGACTCAGTCTACGTAGAAATATTTACCTGTTCTGTTTCTCTGTCATTCCTTTGACTGAGAAAATTGATAAGCTGTACACTCTTATTTGAGAACTGATCCAAGTCTTATAACCATTCTCTCCGTTAAGACGAGGCTTACGTTTGCATGTATTTTTCCGATAAAATTGGTAAGAGAAAGAGCTAATAATTCAAAAGCAACGTACAAAATGAAATAATATAAAACTATAAAAATAATATAAAATTTCATTTAAGCGTGCTTCTTGCTTGTTCAAGTGAACTTCGTAAAAAAGTACTTCCGCCAGCTTGCAATTTTTTACACTCTATACCCTTTCAGAACATACCGACATTCTATGCTAGAAATATATTGCGTACCTTTGTTAAAGGGTTTAAGCAAATGCTTGTTTATACCATGAATACACAAAGCAACTGTGTACAATTAAGATATTGCGAGGTGTGTGAAAAAAAATATATAGTTCAGTCTTAAGACAACAGCACATAAGACACCAGGGCATTAGTGTAGCTTAGAACATAGAGCATCTGCATGTGCTCGTTCCATACAAAGGCCCCCATCATCTGCCACAAAGACGATCATGTAAAGCAGTTCTGGGCATATTCACACATAGGATTAAGAGACGTGATCGGCCAGACTGCTCAAACACCTACAAGCACAATGGGCATCGCATATCTGCACAAGGATACAGTAATCAATTTCAAGAGTGCTCAGCAACACAAAGCGGAGAAAAAAAATACAGTTCAATCTGCAGAAAAGTGTTTCACTGTTTAACAGCTAATCGGTACATCTTTGAACATCTGAATGCTGTTGCTCCATACAAAAGGCCTCTATCAATTGCCATTAAGACAATTATATGGGAAAGTGGTGGACATGCACAAGTCCAGATTGACGGGTCAAAATATTTTTTCTTTGGTTTTGACGTCATCTTTCCCCAGTAACTGGGGCTCAGACGGTGCCCTTCACAGGGACTTGGGTTTGGCAGTGAGGAATCACGTGTCAGTAAGGGAGGAAAGTAGAAGCGTACATTGAAGCGCACTGGGGTCGCTTCAAAAGTGTAATTACCACAGCTGCGGTAAAGGTACTGCCAGAAAAGAAGCGTATGAAAAGAAAAAGTTGGATGAATGACGAAAACCTGAAAATCATGGAAGAGAGAAGAAAAGTAAAAGGCAAAAGCGAATACAAAGTTTTAAACCAGCATGTGAAGAGTAAAAGCTAGGGAAAAATGGATTGAGAACAGGTACAAAGAGATAGAGGAACCAGATCGTCAGCACAATAGCAAGAAGTAACGTAAGCTTGCCGGGGAATTGTCAGACAAAAGAAACTTGAAGGCAGGTTTTTGCATCAATGACATGGATGGAATGACATTATTTACTGCTGAAGATGTAGCATGCCGTTTGGAAGGACTATATTAAAGTGCTTTACTCCGACAATGACAGAACGAAGGGCAAGCTGACAGTTCTGGACAGCACCAGTGGGCCCGAAATCCTGGAATCCAAGGTTGCTGCAGCATTGAAAATGTGACATTTCAATAAGGCTCTGGGAAAAGGACAAAATATGCACTGAGCTTTTGAGGAGAAGCAGGACTTAAAAGAATTGGCATTTGTCTGTCAGCAAGTTTACGATTCAGGGTATATTCCAAAGGATTTGACTCAGTCCATTTTTATCACACTGCTAAAAACCTTGGGGCGGGCCACAAAGTGTACAGATATCAGAATAATCAGCATCATGAGTCAGATTACCAAGGTCATACTTAAAATCATTCAGGAGCGCTTCAGAATAAAAGTGGAATTCAGGCTTGCAGAAGATCTATTTGACTTTCTTAAAGGTAAAGGAACAAGGGAAGCTGTCACCTGCATAAGAAATTTACTATAACAAGGAATTGAGCTGCAAAATAGTGCACTTGTGTTTCTTAGATTATAGAAAAGTACTTGATAGGGTTCGACATGCCCAGCTCATCCAAGATCTACAAGGTATAGATATTGATGGAAAGGACTTAAGGATTATTATCAACATATATTGGAACCAGGAGACTTCTGTAAGGATAGGGAACAGCTGCAGGGACTTTATCACTATGGAGAGTACTTCACTAGGAATGTGCCCTCTCATGAATGTAATAAAATTTGTATGCTGAAAAAATAACAAGTATAGAAGACATGGAAGGGATAAGAGCAGGAGGAATAAACATCAACTGCATAAGACATGCAGATGACACTACTCTACTTGCCAACTCGGAAGCAAAGCTGCGAGACATCTTGCTTGGTATTGATATAGAAAGCAAAAGCATTGACCTTGAAATAAACTCGGAGAAGACAGAAGTTATGACAAATTGCCAACAGTAATCACCACTAACACAATCTTAAATGGAAGAGAACTATAGCAAGTAGGCGGCTTCAAGCTTTTAGGTCACAAAGTTTCAACGGATGATCGTTGCGAGAAAGAAATAAAGACTCGTATAGCCATGAGAAAATCAGTATTAAACTGCTTCTGTAAAACCCTGACGTGCCGTAAAATCGATCTGTCGCAGCGTTTATGACTAACAAAACCGTACGTTTGGTCTACTCTAGTCTATTGCTGTGAAGTTTGGACAATAACATCTGCAAAAAGGTTACAAGCATTCGAAATGTGGTGTTACCGACGACTTCTAAGAGTGAGCTGGACAGAAATGAAAAGAAATGAAGTGATATTAGACATGATGGGAACCGGGAGGTGCCTAAGGGAAAATATTATAAAGCTTTCACACTTCGGTCACGTAGTACGACATACCGGAATATAACGAGACATCCTTGACAGGAAGATTCTTGAAAGAGGGCACGAGGAAGAGAATGGCAGAAATGGACGTATAGGATAGCTAACACAGCACAGCTAACACAAGTGGAGCTGGGACGAGAAGGGGCAGGGCAGGCAGAGCTATAGATCCAAGGACGTCAACCTCCGGATCGGGGAAGCACATAGCCAAAGCCAGCAGTAAGAGATTATAAACAGACAAAAATAGTAAATAATAAATAATAATATATAAAATATATAAATCATATTCAAAATTTCAAAAGAGTTACAAGGGTCCACTCAAATCTGATATAAACGAAAGTAACAGACGTTAGGAAAAAATATTCTGCACTTTTTTAAGATCTTTAATCTTGGGAGATTCAACCACTCTGCCTTGGACGTACATTTTTAAAAACAAAGAATACTGAAAACTTTAGAAGAATTACAAAGCTCCAATCTGGTATCATAAAAATTAAAGTATGAAAGATCAGGCCAACAACTTCTGGACTGGTTTGTAATCTTTTATCATATAAGATACAACTATTCTGTTTAAGATGAAAGCATTCTGTTTACGATTTTTAGTTCTTCCCGTTTCTATTTCAGGTAACAGCAAAGCTTTCCCTTCCACTTTTAGATACACAAAAAGCAACTCATGATTTTCATCAGCCTGTTATTATTAGTTTCAAAACTTATTTCCGGTTGTAATTCCTTGCTAAAACCTCACCTCAGCCGTCTTTCAGGGGACACCACATCGCTGAAACGAGCTCGCCACTGGGTTTTGCTTTTTATTGCCACTCTCAGTTCGTCAACTGATGCTATTCCAGTATCCTGTAGCAGATTATCGCTAAAAGAGGCTTTCTTTTTCAGTTCTACTTAAAAACAAGTAAGGAAACACACGTTCGCCACTAGTGAATGATTTACTCTTAAATTGGGTAGGATAGAAATTGGTTTAATCAAACTTTTCCCTGATTTAGAAGGGGTTGGACCCAAAAAGTTTCCCAGAGTTTTAATTCAGGGTATAACACCCCTGTGCTCCTCTACAGCACTCCAGTTTTATACAAGCTTTTCAAACAAAAGCTATTTACAATAGCTGCATAATATATATTATGTATGTGTGTGTGTGTGTGTGTGCAAAGGACAGAGGTCAAATTTGGGGATGGTTTAACCTTTTTCAAGCCTTAGTTAGTATTTAAATTTTGTTTTTGGTCAAGGACATGGTCATAGTCTACACAATAACTAATGAAATAAGCAAATTTCCCTTTAAATGTCACTGCATAGGGGGCTTTTTGACCACTGAAAACTGTGCAAAACATGATAAAAATAAGTGTGACTGAAAGCAAAGTGACTACAAGGAAGTTCTTCCGAGACAACAATGTATGTATGTAAATAATTAAGACTAAAAAAACTACCCTGTAAATAAAAATTTGTCAATAATATTAATAATAATGTATGGTTTTGATCAGAGTAAAATTAGATTAAAATAAAAATAAAATTATTATAACTGAAGCGCGACTTTATAGGGTACGACTGATACTAGCATTAACTGTGTTAACATGTTCACACACACACACACACACACACACACACACTTAATGGCATAATCTTTGATCATATCTTTGCACATTTGTTTCCACAAACTGTTTTCATCTTACTCGGTCAGTCGCTTTTTTCCAGAGTTAAGAGTAGCGTGTGTTGGTATCAACTCGTGTTTGCTCAGACCACGACGCAAGGAAGGGGCGAATGTCTACCTCGTAGGTGGCTACGGTAGAGCGACAGACATAACTCTCTTTACCTCTTCTGGTTGCATGACCAAACCAGAGTGAGCGTTTTTAGCAGTCACTTCAATGGTATTCTTTTAGTATTCAATTGAGATTTAATGTTATTCATTTTGCACTTACCACGGGGACCTTTTCCATACAAGCTTCTGTAGCAGCCAATTTCAAACACTTTTAATCTATTCCAGTCTTCTACTTTTAAAGTCCAGGATTCAGATCCATAAATAGCAATAGGAAATATGAGGGAGTTGTACAGTCTGGTCTTGAGTGTTTCCGACATGTCTCTTCTTCTTCTTCATACATTTGTTTTGAGACGGCAATTTTTCACTTTATGTTGTCTGTTGTATTGTAACATAGGACTCAAGAAAAAAAATCCTATCTACAACTTCGATGGGCTCATAATTTTTTGTTTTGTATTTGTCTGCCTGTAACTTACGTCCTTATTTCTGGCAGGCAGCTTCTAGCTCATGTGAAGTTTCAAGTTGTTAAAAGTTACCGATACAAGGGTGGTTACATCGGCATACCTGATGTCTGCTCTCATGTCCCCATCTAGGTGAAAATCTTTGAAGCTTTTCAACTTGTTCAGAACAAACCCCAGAAAAATATTTTTAAAAATTGGAGATAAAATCCAGCCTTGTCTTACACCTGCAAGAACTGGGAACAATTCCGTAAAGTTACCACCAATCAAAATGGGAAATTCTGTGTTCTTGTAGATATACTTGGTGATATTAACAATCTTCATGTTATACCAATGACTTCCAGCAATCTGAGGCACATTTCTCCACATGGTATCAAATGCGGTTTTAAGTCAATAAAATGAAAATGTTGTGGTATCTTCTTTTCCTTAGCCTTCTCTAAAATCTGACATAAGATAAAAATGGCATCAACTGTCTATTTTACTAGTCTAAAACCATATTGACTTTCAGTGAATTTATCAACTACTTTCTCTTTCATTCTTTCCAACAGTACACTCAAGAAGATCTTTCCTGGAATTACCAGGTGTTCTATTGCACAATAATTAGCTTCGATAAGGTTACTTCCCGTATGTGTACTGGTGTAACTACCAGTTTTAAGAAATCCATGGGTGTCTTTATTTTCTCCCAAATTACGTTAATATATTGTGTACTTCTACCATTGTCTCAAAACCGGCTTTTATAACTTCAGTTGATGCTTCCTTAGTTTTTATCTTTTTTATCACATTTTGCACTTCTTTCTTGATTCTGATTGGCATCTACCTACCTACACACACACACACACACACACACACACACACACACACACACACACACAAATATACATATATACAAATATATTATATAGATACATAAATCTGTGTGATGGAAATTGGTTTTCTTTGAAATGAAAGACCTTTTACCAGGCCCTATCAAACTTCACTATATCATACTGTATTGCATTACTCTCGTGTCCGGAATAGACGGAGATCCCTGGCTATTATTTTCTTAGCTTTTTTCCAACCTCCCCTTTTATTCCAGACCCCCTATTATTAATCAACTCGACTACACCATGTCAACAACGGTTAATTCAAACCGGATGTGTCAGACTTCTGCTTGAATCGGAAAGAAGTCGTTAATTACTTGGCGAGAGTCAAATGGTTAGTGCGCGACTAGTGGAAAAGTATTGCGTTCAAAGTCTAAGGGTTTTGCTTTGAAATTTCCGTATTTTGAATGGTCAGTTAAAGTCTTGTAAAACCGTTACAGAGAGGGGAGTATAATTGTGCAATTGTGAGGTTTTGAGTTAAGATGGAGAAAACTTCTGTTCGCCACGAGAAGAACGCTTTCACCAACGAAGAAAAGATAGTCCTTGGGAATTTAGCAAAGCAGTTGCAAGTCGAAAATGACGTAGCCCTTGTACAGAGTAGCGGAAAGACGAAATACGATAAGCGGGGATGTGGCTGGCTGTCCGATTTGCCAAAGACAGATTATATTGCACAGGCAGTTCTTTCTTTTTACATTGATATGAAAGACAGAAAATTCGACGATGAACAGTTAAAAAATGCATCCCTGTCCTTCGAATCATTGGACCACTTACAAGATACTGGTGTTTGTCAACCCCAAAAAGACGTACGTCAGGGGCTGGTCGTAAAAAGAAAGGTCCTGGAGTCCGTGATGCCCTTTTCGCTTATTTCGTGGCTATTTGTGCAGTTTGAATGGGCGTTTTACCAAGCGACTGCTAAAGTTGAAGGTCAAAGAGCTTTATAGTGCCTGGATTTGGGATCACCCTCTTGACGAAAATGAACAACCACTAAAATTTAGCATTTAGTGGGTCAAAGAATGAAAGGCTGAATAAAACATTAGTCTTCGAAAACCAAACAAAGGATGTAGCATATCTCTTCACGACAGAAAAGTAAGGCCATCTCAAAAACGTTTGGAAAGTTCGAAATTACTTCATTCAAACGTATGGTATTGACCCGCCAATTTTGAATGACGATCAAATGCCATTCCATCGAAACGAGTCATGTGACCAGAAAACGCTCACGTTCAAAAGGCAGGGCACATTTGTCAAGGAAAAACATATGCTGTTGAGGGAAAGGATCACGTGCTTCACTATGGTCTCGGCTACTGAAGAAATTCAAGTTATGCCTGCGTTTGTGTTTAAGGGTACTGGTACTCAGGCCACTGTTGATGTTCTAGAAGGTGTTCACTATCAATGGTCTCTAAGTGGATCATACCGCTTGGAGCATTTATTGAAAACTATTTCTCATCTGCCAAACCGTTGCAGCATGTCTAGTGAATGAAATTTTGCAATTTACGTGCTGGACTATTATGCCGTACACCTTATGCCCGAGGTTCGAAAGGCACTGGTTCAACGTGGCTATATATTGGTTCTGATTGGTGGCGGTATTACTGGAGATGTTCAGACAAATGACACCTACATGCATCGTCCCCTTAAGACCCACTATCGAGACGAAGAGGCAGAACTGATGTTGATACTTCAGCAGCTCTGCGGCCAACAAAAAGGAACACCCCCATGCCCTGAAAGAGCAAAGATTGTTGAAATGACTGTGCAAGCATGGAACAACATCACTGTTCATCGTGCTCGTGCATTCAAGCAGAACGTTATAACAAGTTTGTTTGATGCTTCTGATGATTACCTTGTGCCCGACACATTGTACCGTTTGGTTGGAAGTGAAATGTTACATTTCCGTGAGAAATAATTGAATTCTCCTTTTCCTCCAAACCTGAAGTCGGTGAAAAAATATTTGATCCCGCCAAAAGGAATTCGCCGTAAGAACATCGACGGCCGTAATCTCGCTGATAATGTGTTATCAAGTGATGCTGACCAAACCATAGAAATTCCTATAGTCCTTGTGAATGATTCAGCTAACACTGTTGCTCCTGCTTGTCCCACATCATTTGGTTCCTTGTATGGTCTAACTACGGACGATGTCATTGAGAAAGATGCCAAGTTTTGGATGCATTGGGGCAGCTGCTTGATCAAGAAACAAGAGATCTCTTTTTACTGCACACAACAAAGCTCCGTTCTGTTTATGACGATACCCGCCGACATATTAAACGACGCATAGAGGGCAGGGGTGAAAAACAATTGTAATTTGTTTAATCGTTGTGAAACACTTAATTTTGCATTTTATTGATGTCTTGGGTTTTTCATTTATAGTGCTTTCAGCGTTGTGAAAATGATCAGAATATTAAAGATTTGGGAGGGGTACAATTCAAAGTTTCGCATTTATTCAAATTTTTTAAGTTGGCAAGCTTCCCGTTTATTCTCGACCAACCTTTTCTTTAATTTCCAGTGGAATTCTGAACTCTCCATTTATTCCAGATTCCCCGTCTATTCCGGACTTGAGAGTATGTAAACAGAGGACATGCATTTGATTTAATAATTAAATATACCTCTTGGGCCAGCAGGCTTGGGTAGGAATCGTGACAAGGGAAGAAGCTTTGCAGGATCAACGAAGATCTGAAGTAATGAAAAAATATTGTACAAATTCAAATAAAAAATCATTAAATTCAATATCTGACTGACAAATTTGTGTCACAAGTATAACAAACCCCGAGGAAAAAATTTAAACATAAAAATAAAAAATAGGTATTTCAATGTAAAGCTAAATACAAAGTGTGCAAAAAAAACCTCAGTAAAACTCAACTCAAATACCTTCATTGAATAATGCCAAAGTCAGTGCTCAATACAAAGATTCGTAGAGCGAAGTTATATATTTATATATATATATATATATATATATATATATATATATATATATAAATATAAATACAATGACCATAAAACGAAAGAGTAATAAAAACACACGACGTTTTGATGTATTTGGAATCAAATTTTTATTCCCCTATTACCTTATACTTCTTGAATTAATGATATAGTAAGCCCAATTAAACCACAGCACAACAACAACGAGTAAGATACAAGCGACCTTTGTTGAGAAAACAGAATCGGTTTCCTGGGCAATGTTCTATCGCCTTTGGCCCAAAAGATCATATTTGAAAGCATTGCGTTCTCTCTGGTGTAATAGTGTGCTGTTTGCCACTCTTCTTAGTGGCCCTGGAGAGCTGCTTCAATAGTTCATTAACAGAATCAACACATTACCATTAAAACTTCATTTTTGTTGAAAGATTTATCACTGCTGTTGTGTAAGACGGCAAAACTCAAAAGCAAAAAAACAGAACATCATTTGCGAAAAAAGAATGGATCCAAGAAAGCGTATCACTCGCAGTAGTTACCTGTCCACGAGAATTCTGGGTTTACATTACTTCCTTCTGCTTCGAAAGCAAAAGTAATCATTCCACATCAGATCTGATGCAGCTCTGGTAATATCTTTTTATCACTGAAATAAATCCCATATGTTTTGTATCATCTCATTATACAAAGTTGTATTTTATCATCACAAAAAATCAAGTAATTAACTGCCATTATTTGGAGAGTCATACTCTACTTCGTTTTCCTTTGGTTCTACACAATGTTTATGTAAATGTTCACAGAGTACGAGGCAATTA
>RDPX01000495.1:13108-27570 GCA_003991215.1 Morbakka virulenta | reverse complement strand
CTCTCTCTCTCTCTCTCTCTCTCTCTCTCTCTCTCTCTCTCTCTCTCTCTCTCTCTCACACACACACACACACATTCTTAAACACTAATAAGACTACAACCACCTTCTTTCCTTGGCATATACAGCCACACAACATTACCTTGGGTGTACAATGTTCTATTCATTGACATGATCTTCCTTGTCATTCTATCGAGCTTGCATAACTCTTCCTTATTCCAGTCTACTATGCCTCCTCCATATCAAATAATGCCTGTAACCCAGGAATTAATTGCCTGAATCAGGTACCCACCATTCAATTTAGACCTACACATCTTCTTAATCCTAACTTTGTACTCAGATGTTATTTTCTCCTTCACTCTTTGGTTAAGGTTCTGATCAAGCTGCAAGATCCCAAGATATTTGTATTCATTTGGATCTGTGTCATCAATTCAACCTCCTTCTACATCAATCCCTGTACTATCAACCTTCTTCCCCCTTTTCAATTCCAGCACAGCACATTTACTTAGTCCAAATGACATCCTTATGTCATCAGAAAAAATCCTAACTGTGTTTACAAAGTAAGGCACTTGTTTTTTATTACTTGCATAAAGCTTCAAGTCATCAATAAATAGTAGGTGATTAATCATCCTAGAGGTCATACTCATTTTGTAGCCAGCCCTAACTTTTCACAAAACAAGCGAAAGGGGAATCATCACAAGAATAAAGAGAAGTGGTGACAAGGAATCACCTTGAAAAATACCCCTTTTTATATTGACATCGCCCAAAACCTCTCCTTCAGAAATCAAACTGGTTTTCCATTTTGACATGCTATTCTTAATCAAAGTCTAAATATTTTTGATAGCACCCATAAACTCCAGTCATTTTAGGTTCCATGAATGGGGTACCATGTCATATGCCTTGCTGTAATTTATCCAAGCCATTGAAAGATTATTGAGGCGGCATCTGCAGTTTTTCAAGATTGCCTTATCAATAATGAGCTGATCCTTGGTTCCTCTAGAATTTTTTCTGCATCCTTTCTGTTCATCCATTAATATGTTGTTTGTTTCAAGGTGTAGGTACAGTTTTTCTTATATCCTTCCTGTTAGTAGTTTCCACATTAATGGCAAACATGCTATTGGACGATAATTAACTAAATCATTACTTTTAGAGGGGTCTTTAATTATCAAAGTGGTTTTCCCTTTGAAAAGCCACTCCAGTGTTTCACCAGAGTCTAGACAATGTTGTAATTGTTCAGCGATTCTCCCATGTGTAGAGGTGAGGTTCTTAAACCAGAACCCCTGGACATCGTCTGGTCCTGGAGCTTTACAATTGGCCATCTTTCTAACATGTTTCCCAATATCATTGTCTGAAATGTTGATATCTACCTATTTTTCAGCCCCTTCTAAAGCCTGCTTCACCTCTTTCAGCCATCCTGCATCTTCGTTATGTTCAACTGGTACAGACCAAATATCGCCCCAAAACTTAGTGGACTCATCCCAGTTGGGTTTTGGGTTAGCTCTGGAACTTGGGCCTTCTAATTCTGCATGGAATCGCATTTGATTAGAAGAGAAAAGGATGTTTTGGTGATGCGTGGTTCGATCATTAAACTGCTTAATCTTAACACTAGCTGATTTGATTTTTTGTTTCAACATCTTGGCAGTATATCTAGTTCCATTTTTGGAAAGCTTGTATCTTCTTTCAAATTGTGTAGAATCTTTTGATTTAAATTTCATATTCCCCCTCAAGACTTTGTCAATTTTACTCAAATCTTTTTGCCAGGTAACAATGTTACTCTGGATTCTCCTTTTCCAAAAAGGTTCTTGCCTTTTAGAATTCTTAGCTGGCTTGCTTTTTCCTAAACATTCTGACACAATATATGGAGCAGCATACATTAGTTTATCAGTCTCTGAGATATTCCCCTTATTGATAGTTTCCAAGGAACTGTTAACTTTCTTAACTATATTTTTCATATTGCTCCTATCACATGCTTTCACAGACTGTAGCCTGTTTTCAGGTTTTTCAGACATTATTTCAATGACTCTGTTCCTCAACATTGCAACTTCTTCCTCTAGTTCACAGAGAGTTCACAGTTCATAGAGCCTTCCACATTGTTTCTCGTTGAGATTGAGAAAATGAGACATTTTCATCTGGTACAGAAAGGAAGCTATGTCTTGACTTCAGTTGATTTAGAGGTGGACCATGGTTCTGCAATGGGTGATGCTCATTGGTGATTTGTATTAATTATTCCTGATTAGAGGTGGATGTCCTTTTCACATGTGTGTGGGGCTATGGCTGACTATATTCTATAAGTGTTATTGAGTGAAATATCCACTTGCTTGGCATGTGTTGACCTCCACTAGGTGGAGCATGCATTCTTGCCAACTGAAGAACATAAGGCAAGAGCAGTGGTGTGCAGTGTTGATGGGTTGGCTCCCCACTTGGAGGTTGCCAACTTGCACAACAGATCCTTGCGGCAATCTTTGCCTTAACATTAGAGCAGTGTGATTTGAAAGAGAGTGTTTGATCCAGAGTGACACCCAAATACTTTGGATATGGATGGTGTTCCAGTGGTTGTTGTTTCCATGTAATATTGAGAGTTCATTTTGTCTCTTGATTTTTCAGGTGAAAAGCACAAACTTGGGTTTTAGCTGGGTTTGGCTTCAAGTCATTGGACACATAATAAGCAGTAAGCTGTTTCAGGGCATTCTCAAGGGTGTTTTTGATCTTAGTGAAGGACTGCTGTTGAGTTGTTATACAGATGTCATCTGCATAGATAAAACCCCTGCATTGACCCCGAAGACCATGCTTGGCCTCATTCAAGCATGAAATACCAGTTTGAGGACTGGCAGGGTATAGTCTTTCTCTCATGGGCAGGTGAAGCGCTCTCAAGCCTTGGATGGCAATCACCTAGAGATGGTGTCTCAATAAAAACACTGGTCCCCATTACCTTAATGAGTTGGTGTCAGGAAGGGCATCCGGCCTATAAAAACACTGCCTCATCATACCATGAAATGACATCCAAAGATATCTGGCATAACTGTGTAAATGAGACTGGAACTAATTTAAGTGAAGGTGTCACACACGGTAGGACTTTTTCTCGATGTAGGCAAAATCACACNTTATTTCTGAAGACAAGCATCAAGGAGGAATTGGAGCAACGAAACATTGATTTGACAGTGCCACCTTACTTTAATTTGGTAAGTTCCAGAAACTGTTTGGTGTTGAATGAGGTGGTACTTTAATACAGTTCTGTTGGATCAAATAAACGTATTTGATCATTTGACTTGGGATCGCAAAAAGCTCCCCGATTTGCCAGTGACCCTGGATTCCATTTTTCCGATACCCTTAATAGCTCATCACCACATGCTATTGACCCTCTGTCAGACTCAGGTGGGGTTGATTTTAGTACATTTTAGTGTGTTCCTTCGGGTTTGTTACCCATTGTTTATTTCCTGATGCAGAGAAAAATCCTGTCGGACCCAGTTTTTATTTGGTGAGAAATAGTCTTGATATGAAATCTTGGCCTGACTTTAATGCTGCATTATTCTTTTATTGTTTTGCGGCACTTAAAATATACATCAGTTTTATTCTTAAGAGGGCACGTCTTTGTTTCATATTATGTTTCTTGTTGTTGTTAACCCGAATTACATCTTCTTGGATCCAGATGCTATTTCCGATTTGCCTTCCAAATGGTTTGTGATTGTGGCATTCAGATGACCAGAAGTGGTCGAACCACAACAAACAAGTTACGTTTACTCATTCGTCAGTTGGTATTTCAGTAGGCCTGTAATACAACTTGATCTTTGCACCGCAGTCAATAACCATGCGTATTCCCTTGGCTTGTCCGATGGCGTATATATTAATTTTCATGTCCAGTCGTACAGCACAGGGGTTGTTTACTTTAATTCTCTGTCACACCTTGTCGCACTAAAAAAGCACATCACATGCATGTATCTCAATTTTTTTATTGGGGATTTTTATATCCCGACAATATTAGCTGATGTAAGCAGTGTTGGTCCAGCTGGTTTAAACTGTTCTGTTTTGTGTCTGGATACAATAATAATCTTTGGGTCATTGATAGTCGGCTCGGTATTTATTTTGATAAATAATGAAGTACAATCATGACTTTTTCAAAATTGCAACGAGATTAATGGGTTTACAAGGCTGTAGAAGAACAAGTATGGAAGAAGAGCATTAGTGTATGAACACTTTTAAGGTCATTTTGAATGATTGGAAGATATTACTAATATTGTTGATATTTATATTATTATTATCAATTATTTATCATTATGTTAATGTGTGAAATGGGGTACCACAGGAGAGTAAGAAAAATTGAACAAAGTGCACACTAGAAAGTCTCACAGTGAGCCCTTGAATTCCTGAACAAAACTGTGCAGGTATGCTTTAGTGATATAATCAGTGTGAAAGTTTAGACATTTGGAGAATGAGCCTTTTACCCTCTGCAATGTTTAATTTTTGCTGTGAAACGGCCCAACAGCCTGATATTTGAGCAAGTAGAATCACACAAATATATTTAACACACTGTTTAGCCTCTGGATTTGAGCATTATTGACATGCCTTTATTTAACCACATGACATTTTGATAGGAATGGTCTTGTTTACTTTTTTTCACTCCAGACAAGATAAAACATCACTTTAAGGTGTCAGGCTTTACTTTTGTAAAAAGAAGTCTTTGAGAAAAAGTTGACTTGACTAAGACGGTAGTATTACTTAATACAAAAGGTACTGGTTCACTTTGGAATAAAGCTTCAATGTCATATGAAAGAGAAAACAGTGTTTTGGTGACCTGGACCATATTTTTCTGTTAGCATTTTTTTGGTTATTTTATATATTTTTAACCTGCTTATTCAAGTCACATCGTTTGATGTAATTGCAATAAGTAATTGTAAATTTGAAAACACTTATGTGTACACTTATAGCCATTTCCCTTTTTAACACATAGTATATAAAGGAAACAAGCTAGAAAGTTATTTATTTTCTGTGTATTTATGCAGGATTTAAAACACTTCAACAATATTTACAAGAAAATCATGAAATATTGCTGTTTTTAATGTGTGCCATGTGAGTGGTGTGATCATATAAAAGATTAAAAACATTGAAAATAAAATATAATGACAAACACCAAAAGTATAATAGTTTTGGAACTTGAAAGGTAGTGAGTAGTCTATGGATGGGTTTTTTTGAGTGTAATTTTATCAAAAATCAAAAGTTGTGTTGATATTGAGGAATAAAGTATGAGCTGGCTTAATGAGGCTTAACTATAGAATTAGTGTGATTTTTTTTGTTTAATCAACTGCTAAGCATCATGCAAAATATATTTCTCGTGCATACAGTTCATTTTGTTCATTTTTTGGAGCAGAAGCATGGAGTATCACAAATGAAACTGTCAGAAGTGAACAAAGAATGCTGATATACATGCCTGACTACTCTTTGTGGGATAAAGTGTAGAAATAAGAATGTATTAACTAAAATAACAACAAGTCATTAAAACCAGTTGTATGAGGGTATGGACATGTGAAAAGGAGGGGTGATAGTGAACCATTTGGCAGTACTGAAAATATCAAAATTGCAGGAAAGATAGTTGACCAAAAAGATTGTAAAAAATCTGTTAAGGAAGATTTGTGGGAGCTTGGAATTTCAAGTGACACATGGATTGACCAAGAATGTTGGCATGCCATCATTGATGAAAATGTTGTTGTTAATAATTTTTTTAATAATATAGTATTTACTGGACAAATTTGTATGTGAATTATTCAGGTTCACACAAGCTTGAAGTTAACACACAAATTTGTTGACTTTACTACCAAATAGTTACCCAGATAATGTGAAGAACTGCCCTTGACAATTTCTCTAAACACTTTTCTCAGGTATGTTTTTTAGATGCATTTTCTAGTTTCCATTATTACAAATCTTTCCTGTAGTACTGCTATTCTTCCACATAAACTAAATAAACTTCTTGTTAATAACAACAATGAATACCACTATGAAAACCCTTAAGTAAGTAGCTGTACATCTTTAAATTTCTTTATCTTAGGAAAGATGAGCATTAATGATGAGCATTAATAAATTGTAAACTAAAAATCTCGTTATGGTTTGTGATAATGATATTTGATATTACAGGTGCTTATGTTGATATGCTGCAATTATCAATTTTGTTGGCCAAATGGTCCAGGAAACATTGACCAAAATGGTTGCCTTAAACAACCAGCATCCATCAAAATAATGTTACCAGAGCATCAAATTAGTGTTAAATTATGTAGTGATTAACTAAATATTAACCTAAGTCTAAAGGACAGGCTCAGTTCTAATGAATTCAGAAGGAGATTGAATCTGGACAGTATTGGCAGCTGTATGCAGAATAGGAGGCTTCGTTGGTTTGGTCATGTGGAGAGAATGGACAAGAATGCTTGGACAAGTAGATGCAGAACAATCAAGGTGACAGGAACCACTGGCAGAGGAAGACCAAAGAAAACATGGGAGGAAGTGATAAGGATGGATCTGAAAGAAAAAGGTGTCAGCAGAGACCTGGTGAAGGATAGGATAACTTGGAAGTCAATTTCAAGAAATCGTCCAACACATGCTAGCATGTAAAACGGACGTTAAACCGAATATGATGATGATGATATGATGATTCACTTGGTAATGGTAAATCATTTGTGTAGATGTTAAAGAGAAGAGGTGATAAAACACTTCCTTGTGGTAGGCCATTGCATTGTGTGTGCCATCTGCTTCTCTGACCATTAAGTTCAATGGAGAACCATCTATTTTCCAGCATACTTTGTACTGTATGACACAGGTCCACATCATTTGTGATGGTCCCAAATTTCTGTATTAGCCATTGATGTTGTACAGTGTCATATGCAGCTGTTAAATCGACAAATGTTGCTTCGGTAATGAATTTTTCTTGGTAACCATCTTCAATATGGTGCATCAGGTTCATGAGTTGTGTTGAGCACGGATGCCCTGGGCAAAAGCTGGCTGTTCTGGGATGAGTTTTCATCAATGGTGATGCTAATCCTTCCAAGTATCATACATTCAAATAGTTTGTATGTAATACTTAGTAGGGAGATCAGTCCAAAGCTCTTTGGGTGTTCTGGAATAACCAGTCTGAACTGTATAAAGAGCTGAATGGTAGTACAGATGTGATGAGTGATAATTCCCCAAATGCAGATGAGGCTAGGGAGTATTGGGGAAGTATTTGGTCTGTCAAAAAGAAGCATAATGAAAAGGCTAGCTGGTTGGAAGACATTAGGGAAAGGTTTTCTGAGATACAGCAAATGGACAATGTTGGGATTACACATGATGATGTCAAAGCTGGCATTCGGAAGATGGCAAACTGGAAGGCCCCTGGTCCAGATGGAGTAAGGGGCTTCTGGTTCAAACAGTTACAGTATCTGCATCCTTTTATGGCTCATGCTCTGCAAATGGTTATTGATTCTCAAGATATTACTGGATGGATAGTGAAAGGAAAAACAACATTGATACAGAATGAGGTTGTGAAGGGAACAGTTGCCAGCAACTACAGGCTGATAGCATGTCTGCCACTTATGTGGAAGTTGTTGATTGGGATCTTTGCAGACAAGGTCTATGATCATCCACTTGGCAATGGTGTTGCCTGATGAACAGAAGGGATTTAGAAGTAAATCTAGAGGTACTGAGGATCAACTTATGATTGATAAAGCCATATTGCAAGAAGCAAAGAGAAAGAAGTGACATTTGAACATGTCATGGATTGATTACAAGAGGGCATACGATCTAGTCTCTCACTCAGGGATCTGGATACTGGATATTTTAAAGGTGGCTACTGACATTGCAGGACTCCTTGTGAACACTATGTTTCAATAGAAAACAGTGTTGACAGCAAACAATGAGGTTCTTGTGGAGGTTAACATTAGACATGGTATATTTCAAAGTGATTCCCTATCCCCACTTCTATTTGTTATGGTGAGATACCTTTGAGCATTCTTTTGAAGAGGGAGAGAAAGGATTATGCCTTTGGGCCTGATGGAAAGTTCCTAAATCACTTCCGGTTTATGGATGACTTTAAGATATTTAGGAAGAACGAGAAGGAAATGAAGGCTCTGGTAGATCTAGTAAGACATTACTCAGAGGATATTGGTATGGAATTTGGCATAGATAAATGTGCAATACTAGTAATGAAGAATGGGAAGAAAGTGTGGTCTGATGGTATTGTGCTACGGAATGGGGAAATCATGAGGGAAGTGGAAGAGTCGGGCTACAAGTACTTGGGTGTGTTGGAAGGTGCAGGCATTATGAATCATGAGATGAAGGACAAAGTCAGGATGGGATTTGTTAGAAGAGTGAAGCTAGTTGCTAAGTCGAAGTTGTATGGAGGCAATATAATTCAGGCTGTTAATACATGGGCAATAAGTGTTAGGATAATAAGAGATACAGTACTGGAATATTGGAATAGTTGGATAAGGAGTTACATGACTTTGCACCATTCTATAAACAGTTGGAGACCATCAATGGCTTTGTGAATGGGAACTTTGGGGGTGGGTGTGGGGGTGGGTGTGTGTGTGTGTAGGATTGGCTTTCACATGTTGAATTTACTTATAATTGTTGTAAACAAGACATACTGTAGCACAAGCATTGTACTGGAGTGTAGAGCTACACAAAGTATGTCTTTGTAAATATTCACTGAAACTTGAAGATCTTGTTTGGATAATTGGTGCTCATATAATTGAGGTTCAAATGTATATATAAATCCTAACCAAAGACTAAATTATTAAACTTTTAACTCTCATCAATTTTCAGTTATAAACTTCAATGATATTTTGGCCATTAATGGTATATTAGACATAAAAATCTTATATTTATTAGTTTAATCCATATTTAGGTAAAATTTGGGGACTGTATGCAGAAGCTGTTTTTATGTAAGTTGAGAGTTTAGAATACCAAATTATTTTTTAATTAACCAGGTTTGGGCTATCTCTGTAGCAAACTCTGTTACGTTCAGTTGACTACTAAGTCAATTTATGTTTTACAGGTAGAATAGGAACAGGTCCTGGGCATTCATAACTGGGAATTTTTCATTTCCATAAAGCAGGATTAGATTTCCCCTCTTGGTACAAGCCTTGTATATTTGAAGCTCAGTCTCCTTTCAGCAGCCTTTTTCTTGTTGAGTGGTTGTGCCTATGTATTTAAACAGCAAACATTTTGTAAACTCTAAATTTCTCTTGTAAAAATATGAGGCAAAACATTGGTTTTGTTTTTGACTTTCTCACCTGGAATCTGTATGGTTTTTTTAAGGTAACCATCATTAGTCATGGTAATCCATCCTTAGTAGACATTTTGAAATATTAATTATGAAAGCAATGCTGGACAATTTTACCCAAACGTTTACCATATACTTACATTCCAATGAATACTATGTACATTGCCAGATAACACATACCAGTTGTATGAAGTTCTACTGGATGCACTAATTTAATATTGTATGTTTGATTTTAGCGTTTTTAATACACAGAGGAATTCTTACATTTCAAGATGAAACAGAAGTTGAAAATTCTGAGAGGAAAGCTCTTAGGTTTGGTAACAACTTGGCTGTTCTTGGGGGTGATTTTCTGCTTGCAAGAGCCTGCTTAGATCTGGCAAAGCTACAAAATGTTGATGTTGTTGAACAAATTTCCTGTGGAATAGAAGGACTTTTTGAAGGGGCATCTCTAGATCTAGACAAGCATTCAAGGCAAGCCATTGGCTGGGAAGAATATGCATTAAAATGCAATGGCAGTTTATTAGGCTACAGTTGTCAAGCAGCAGCCACTCTCAATGGAAGTTCCAAAAAGGTAAAGATATAAAGTATTCTTAATCAATATTTATGCATTTTATTTGTGTATTTTAGGAGAGAATTTTGTTTAATAATAATGAAAAGAGAGCATTTGAGTTTCTTTTAGTCTGAACTCATAGTTTCAGGTTGACCTTGAACTATATGTCAAGCTGCTTTCTATTAATGAATTGAATTACTATGATGCTTCTTCTTGTAGGTTTTAATAAGACATGATATGGATACATCTTAAAACAAAACATTAAAAACAGTGACAAGAGAATTTCTAAGAAAATGTAGTATTGTACTTAATATCTGCAAGATTCTTTGTCATTGTTATGACTTCCACTGTGGATTAAGTAGAAAAGACCAATGATGTAAGGATGTAGTACTTGGAACTGTTTGTCAAGGTAGATAAAATACAATTTAAAGAGACACTCTTCTTTGTAAGCAAAGGCTTTTTGTAGATGAGGGTGGTGATATTTTGAACTCACTCTTTCCTAGTTATAGTTCATATACCTTAGTTGCACTAAATTGGGTAGGGGACCATGAAGGCTAAGGAACACCACTAGACAATTAAGTGATTTGGATCAGTAAGGGCATGCAGGTATAAAGACATCTGCATCAAGTACAGGGATACCCTCTTCCCTGCTACTGTCACAGCTCAGCAAAGAATACTGCCTGATTTTTAAACGCAGTTGATGAATCTAGTGAGGCTAAAGGAAAACAGTGGTAATTCTTCAGATTTTTCTGCTTCCAATAGCAGGTGTGTGCTAATAGCATTTACCCGTCACATACCAGGCTTACCAAGAAAAATTGGTACTGTAAAGTCCCCCATATTAAACTATAATTATTTAGGATATAAACAAAAAGAGGATTTCCTTATAACCTCTCAATATTTCATCATTATTTTATTGAAAATTATCTTAGTATTCATCTCAAAAGAGGGCATCTGTAGAATATTACAATACTGTTTCAGAATTTGAATGATGTTTAGGCCACAGCCACAAAAGATAAATCCTTTTAGACCACCTTCACAATAAGCCAATATTTGAATGAGGCCTTTTGAGACCATTGGCAGACCTATGTTGTTTAGTACCTTCTTTATGAAAGGTAATTGTTATCACAATGTAAGTTCTGTTTATTTCAGGCCATAGTTTTTTCACTTGCTTTTAACTGGATCAAGATTCTAAAATGAAAAAAGAAAAAACACAACGAAGTGGGTTTTTATCAATACAGAAAACACAGAAGCTTGCTACTTTGTGTGATTTACTAAAACAAAAGAGATAATTGAAGAAAGTCTACCACTTCTTTGAGTGACTGTCTAAGACAATGGAATTTTTTATACAAATCCTTTTTGTCTCCAGATAGAAAAGTGCTGAAAGTTGAAAATGAGTTATCCCCAATTTATAACAAAGTGGGAGACAGACCTAGCTATGCCAACAACTTTTATCTATTTGATTTCAAAGTTTGCTTACAAATTTAAATTTTTCAGCAGATGCTGAGGTATAGCAAAATCAAAATTAACATTTCTGTTAATATCCTTGGGGAACATCCATTTATTACGATTGTATGAAATTGGCCATTTATCAACACTCCCCTTGTTTGCACCTGTTTATACCTGTTTGTAGGCAAGTACCCCCCCCATCCCCATGCAAACGTATGGTATATGTACGTTATACTTTTTTTGTCCGTCATTGGTAGTTACCATTTCGATTAATAAGTTTAAAATTATGTCATTGATTCTTCTTTTATAGAAGCTCACGTGCTCAAATTCGAAAAGTAAAAAATTGACGTCAGACTATTATTGTGAGAAATGAAAGCAATTATAAATAAATACAAGACGAATACAAACGCAAGTAATTCCATATAAACAAACAAAAAATGTGTAAAAACAGATAAGAATAATTACACCTGCACACCTGTCTTTCGTTGTCACTACTTTGTGAAAACTGTAAGCAAAATTTTTTTTAATGTGAACATTCTCACCTTGTGAACATCACTCCCTCCTGTTTGCTTTTGTTTACTTTTTAGGATAACCACCTCCCCCCTGGATGGCCCCTTGCATTGTCTTTTGGCTTACCTCCATTAAAGCAAGATTCATCTCTGCAAGTGATAGGCACATGGTATTTTGTTCTATGGATCTATCTTAAGAATATAGCTGTTCAGGACCTCCTGGAAAGTGTGTGATTCAGATTCCTTGAATGACTTGTTACTGAAATAAGGTCTTAAAACCTACTCAGAAACATTATTACACTATGACTCATTGTTCGGGTGGTGGTTGTTTGGGGCTTATGCAAGAATATATTGTTGGTGACCGCTCATAAATGACCTATCATTTGTTTTATAGGTACAAGATGACATGTATGAATTTGGAAAATGTGTTGGTATGATACAAGCAATGAATGCAGATATAAAGTCACTGGAAAATGAAAAGAATGTAAAATTTAATGGAACAAATTCTGTGATTTCTCTTGCATTGGACTCCAATCCATCACTGAGAATGAAAGAGCCCTTTTCAGCATTATGTTCTCTCAGAGATGTTTATCATAATGTGATTGAAGTTCCCATAAATAAACATTGTAGAAATGAGATGATTCAACAATCAGAGGAGAAGATCCATGCATACAAAGACAGAGCGGCAAAGCTAACAGCCTGCTTTTCAGACTCAAACTCGAAAAATATTGTTTTAGATATTTTGGCCAATTTTTGAGCTTGTAAAAGCGATGTCCATTTTAATTTCCTGGACAAATTTTTGTTTTTATGTTATAGTTTTTCATGGAGTAAAAATTCCTTTTTTTTACAAAATGCATTTTTATATTCAGGGTGAGTTTTCTCTAGTCTACAAAGCTCAAAGATTTTATTGTTCAGATTAGCTAGGTCAAGTCATGTCAAAAATCCCTTGCTATACGCTGTTTGTCATACACTTGTTATTCTGTACCCTATGATGGGCAAAATAGGGTAAATTCAGGCTGTTTGGCCAGCTTGGTTTTTTTTTCTTCACGTCTGAAGTTGTTTTTTTCAATTGTGTTACATATTTAGCAGCGAAGGTAATTAGGAAGGAGTGTTATTCAGTTATGCTGATTTTCAATTGTATGTTTTGACAATTTTCAGAGTTTAATAGATTTTCAAGCATTTATTCCTACTCTATAATAAATTTTTAGTGTAAGGTATTTCATTATCAGAATTCTTTAAAAAATAGCAGGAGATGCATAAGTGATAGTTAAAAAAAGTAGGATGACATCTTTTTTTGTATTTTGATACTTGCAAAGCAGAAAGACCCAAATAAGGTTCTTCAGCCTCATTTTTATTGTTCATTCTAATATTGTTTAATTGCACCTCTGTTTATTGCTAGTTTTCCATCATGCTATTTAGTTTCTAGGCTCTGTGAGTTTTGTTTGTATCCTTAAGTGCTACTCCCTTTTTCACTTGTTAAAGACCTAGGTGATCAGGACCTGTCCTTTCCTGAGCATCAAAAAGAAGAAAGACACGAAGAAAAGATATGTTTAGTCAAGCAACGAGGATGATAGAAGGGAGCATGAAGCAAGTAGGTAGAAAGCAAACGAGAAGAAGCATACAGCATGTCAAATGGCTCATGAACAGACTGAACCCTAGAGAGAAAAGGAATGAGGAGACGAGATGAACGGATAACGAAGTTGAGAGAATAGAGAAAGTTGAAGTGAAAAAGGCACTAAATGAAATGAAAAAATCCTCCATCGAAGAGCGGAAGTGACTCGACACAGTGGAACTAAACATACTTACGAAGCTACACAACCAGATTCTTTCCCTCGAGAGAATGCCAGATGAATAGGAAAAAAGTATGCTTATTCCTGTGTACAAGAACAAGGGTGGTGTGCAAGAGTGCGGAAAATATAGAGAAATCAAGCTGATGTCCCATACAATAAAGCTGTGAAAGCGGCTGTTGGATTTGAGGCTGAAATGGGACGTCAGTGTATGTAAAGAACAATATGGCTTCATGCCAGGAAAAGGAACAACTGAGGCCCTAGATTGAGTAGAATCCGAGATGAATACATTAGGGGTACAGTCCTTGTCAGGAGACTGGCAGACAACCAAAGGGAAGCAAGGCTCAGGTGGTTCGGACATGTTATAAGGAGGGAGGAGGATTACATTGGAAGGAGAATGCTGGAGTTGAATGTACCAGGACGAAGAAAGCGTGGAAGACCTAAGAAGACACATGGATTTGATAGAAGAGGACATGAAAACAGTAGGAGTATGGAAAGAGGATGCAGCAGACCATGGGAAATGGAGGAGACTAATCCGCTGTGGCGCTTCCCAAAGTCCAACCCTACGTCCCCGTCTTGGAAGGTGGAAACAGGTAACGCTGGTTAACAGGGCTCTGGTGAAGCTGGTGGGCCAATCCCCCATCAATGGATAAAACGGATTACAGAAACGCAAACAATCAACAACACTACCGGCAACCGTCGTCGAGGAGCTCCTCAAAGAGGAAATATGATGTCAGCTAGTGAAAGCCTTAGGGAAGCTAGAAGATGGATTCTCCTTTCGACAAGGAAGCCAATCAGATTCGGAACATGGAATGTGCGAACTATGTACGAAGGAGGAAAGGGTGGGAATGTAGCAAAGGAGATGAGGAGCTATAAATTGCAAGTGCTAGGTCTATGTGAGACCAGGTGGACAAACTCTGGGGAAACCAGAC
>RDPX01000494.1:343676-355357 GCA_003991215.1 Morbakka virulenta | reverse complement strand
GGTTGGGAACGGTCCCGAAAAACTTTGAAAGCTATGTTAAACAAATTGGAATAACAATGAATGTAGAACATGCCCTTAAAACAGCTCTGTTAGGTACAGCCCGAATCTTACGGTTGGTCCTGGGGCATTAAAGCTACAGGTGAAAGGGTTGTAATTCCTTAGATGGCAGGTAGGTATCTGGGATCACACCAATGATAAGCGAAGCAAATGAGAACTAGAGCTTTGTAAGAAAATATATCATGCATGATAATAACAATAATAACATGAAGAATTGCAGGGGGACTAGTAGAAGGGGCAAGTAATTGCATTTATTAGGAACAAAAAGATTGTTGACATTCAATGTTCTAATATCATTACTGTCAGTATTTTTTATTTAAAGAAAATTTCAATGTAGTGGACGTCTATAAGACAAATACGTTCAGTGAGGTTTGTCCGTCTAAAGTACGATTAATATTTTATTTATCAGACCATTTGTGGATGAATCCAAGAGATATTTATTAGGTTAACCAGTGTTTTTGTAGCATAGACATTTAAAATGTCATCTTATTAGTTATAAGTGTTGAGGCAAATTGTTATTTCAACCATCTTGAGTGCTACTTGTTTTTGTAAATGGAATGTGTATCTCATTAATCTGACCACATTGTCACAGCTATTGGGTCTATGTGGGCAACATTGTATAAAACAAGCCTGAGTCATTAAAGCTTTATATTGTTTAATCCAAAAATGATTGATGATGATAATAATCCTGCCCGATATCAACTTCCAGTTTTGGAATCCTCAACACGTAAATTTAGAATCAGATCTCAACGCCGAAATGGTTTTAGAGTTTGATTCCATTTTCTAGTTTTAGAATCAGATCCTAACTTTTGGTTTTAGAATCTGATCCCATCAAATTATGGATTGAAAGGCTCTAAAATCGGGGAAATTTTCAACATCTTTTACTGTGCTTTTGTAGCTGGAAGCTAGAGAATTTTTATTAAAAAATCAAAACCAAGTATTTTGTGAAATATTTCACTAATAAAATATTTGATATATTAAAATATCTTATACAAATTTCACGTTTCCACCACACATTACATCGGTTTTTCCTTTGAATTTGTCATAACTTTTCAAGTCCAACAGTGAAAATTTTCGCATTGGACAATGCCATCAGGACAAGTTTACATAATTTTTTTACCGTTTGTAAATTAGGATACTACGAAAAGCTACGAATATATATATACCATCTATATACTATACTATATATACTATACATATACCATCTATATACTATACTATATATACTATACATATACCATATATATACTATACTATATATGCTATACATATACCATATATATACTATACTATATATGCTATACATATACCATATATATACTATACTATATATGCTATACATATACCATATATATACTATACTATATATGCTATACATATACCATATATATACTATACTATATATGCTATACATATACCATATATATACTATACTATATATGCTATACATATACCATATATATACTATACTATATATGCTATACATATACCATATATATACTATACTATATATGCTATACATATACCATATATATACTATACTATATATGCTATACATATACCATATATATACTATACTATATATGCTATACATATACCATATATATACTATACTATATATGCTATACATATACCATATATATACTATACTATATATGCTATACATATACCATATATATACTATACTATATATGCTATACATATACCATATATATACTATACTATATATGCTATACATATACCATATATATACTATACTATATATGCTATACATATACCATATATATACTATACTATATATGCTATACATATACCATATATATACTATACTATATATGCTATACATATACCATATATATACTATACTATATATGCTATACATATACCATATATATACTATACTATATATGCTATACATATACCATATATATACTATACTATATATGCTATACATATACCATATATATACTATACTATATATGCTATACATATACCATATATATACTATACTATATATGCTATACATATACCATATATATACTATACTATATATGCTATACATATACCATATATATACTATACTATATATGCTATACATATACCATATATATACTATACTATATATGCTATACATATACCATATATATACTATACTATATATGCTATACATATACCATATATATACTATACTATATATGCTATACATATACCATATATATACTATACTATATATGCTATACATATACCATATATATACTATACTATATATGCTATACATATACCATATATATACTATACTATATATGCTATACATATACCATATATATACTATACTATATATGCTATACATATACCATATATATACTATACTATATATGCTATACATATACCATATATATACTATACTATATATGCTATACATATACCATATATATACTATACTATATATGCTATACATATACCATATATATACTATACTATATATGCTATACATATACCATATATATACTATACTATATATGCTATACATATACCATATATATACTATACTATATATGCTATACATATACCATATATATACTATACTATATATGCTATACATATACCATATATATACTATACTATATATGCTATACATATACCATATATATACTATACTATATATGCTATACATATACCATATATATACTATACTATATATGCTATACATATACCATATATATACTATACTATATATGCTATACATATACCATATATATACTATACTATATATGCTATACATATACCATATATATACTATACTATATATGCTATACATATACCATATATATACTATACTATATA
This sequence comes from Morbakka virulenta, assembly GCA_003991215.1. Taxonomy (NCBI): domain Eukaryota; kingdom Metazoa; phylum Cnidaria; class Cubozoa; order Carybdeida; family Carukiidae; genus Morbakka; species Morbakka virulenta. The sequence continues at coordinate 352,456 of RDPX01000494.1, read as the reverse complement.
TGCTATACATATACCATATATATACTATACTATATATGCTATACATATACCATATATATACTATACTATATATGCTATACATATACCATATATATACTATACTATATATGCTATACATATACCATATATATACTATACTATATATGCTATACATATACCATATATATACTATACTATATATGCTATACATATACCATATATATACTATACTATATATGCTATACATATACCATATATATACTATACTATATATGCTATACATATACCATATATATACTATACTATATATGCTATACATATACCATATATATACTATACTATATATGCTATACATATACCATATATATACTATACTATATATGCTATACATATACCATATATATACTATACTATATATGCTATACATATACCATATATATACTATACTATATATGCTATACATATACCATATATATACTATACTATATATGCTATACATATACCATATATATACTATACTATATATGCTATACATATACCATATATATACTATACTATATATGCTATACATATACCATATATATACTATACTATATATGCTATACATATACCATATATATACTATACTATATATGCTATACATATACCATATATATACTATACTATATATGCTATACATATACCATATATATACTATACTATATATGCTATACATATACCATATATATACTATACTATATATGCTATACATATACCATATATATACTATACTATATATGCTATACATATACCATATATATACTATACTATATATGCTATACATATACCATATATATACTATACTATATATGCTATACATATACCATATATATACTATACTATATATGCTATACATATACCATATATATACTATACTATATATGCTATACATATACCATATATATACTATACTATATATGCTATACATATACCATATATATACTATACTATATATGCTATACATATACCATATATATACTATACTATATATGCTATACATATACCATATATATACTATACTATATATGCTATACATATACCATATATATACTATACTATATATGCTATACATATACCATATATATACTATACTATATATGCTATACATATACCATATATATACTATACTATATATGCTATACATATACCATATATATACTATACTATATATGCTATACATATACCATATATATACTATACTATATATGCTATACATATACCATATATATACTATACTATATATGCTATACATATACCATATATATACTATACTATATATGCTATACATATACCATATATATACTATACTATATATGCTATACATATACCATATATATACTATACTATATATGCTATACATATACCATATATATACTATACTATATATGCTATACATATACCATATATATACTATACTATATATGCTATACATATACCATATATATACTATACTATATATGCTATACATATACCATATATATACTATACTATATATGCTATACATATACCATATATATACTATACTATATATGCTATACATATACCATATATATACTATACTATATATGCTATACATATACCATATATATACTATACTATATATGCTATACATATACCATATATATACTATACTATATATGCTATACATATACCATATATATACTATACTATATATGCTATACATATACCATATATATACTATACTATATATGCTATACATATACCATATATATACTATACTATATATGCTATACATATACCATATATATACTATACTATATATGCTATACATATACCATATATATACTATACTATATATGCTATACATATACCATATATATACTATACTATATATGCTATACATATACCATATATATACTATACTATATATGCTATACATATACCATATATATACTATACTATATATGCTATACATATACCATATATATACTATACTATATATGCTATACATATACCATATATATACTATACTATATATGCTATACATATACCATATATATACTATACTATATATGCTATACATATACCATATATATACTATACTATATATGCTATACATATACCATATATATACTATACTATATATGCTATACATATACCATATATATACTATACTATATATGCTATACATATACCATATATATACTATACTATATATGCTATACATATACCATATATATACTATACTATATATGCTATACATATACCATATATATACTATACTATATATGCTATACATATACCATATATATACTATACTATATATGCTATACATATACCATATATATACTATACTATATATGCTATACATATACCATATATATACTATACTATATATGCTATACATATACCATATATATACTATACTATATATGCTATACATATACCATATATATACTATACTATATATGCTATACATATACCATATATATACTATACTATATATGCTATACATATACCATATATATACTATACTATATATGCTATACATATACCATATATATACTATACTATATATGCTATACATATACCATATATATACTATACTATATATGCTATACATATACCATATATATACTATACTATATATGCTATACATATACCATATATATACTATACTATATATGCTATACATATACCATATATATACTATACTATATATGCTATACATATACCATATATATACTATACTATATATGCTATACATATACCATATATATACTATACTATATATGCTATACATATACCATATATATACTATACTATATATGCTATACATATACCATATATATACTATACTATATATGCTATACATATACCATATATATACTATACTATATATGCTATACATATACCATATATATACTATACTATATATGCTATACATATACCATATATATACTATACTATATATGCTATACATATACCATATATATACTATACTATATATGCTATACATATACCATATATATACTATACTATATATGCTATACATATACCATATATATACTATACTATATATGCTATACATATACCATATATATACTATACTATATATGCTATACATATACCATATATATACTATACTATATATGCTATACATATACCATATATATACTATACTATATATGCTATACATATACCATATATATACTATACTATATATGCTATACATATACCATATATATACTATACTATATATGCTATACATATACCATATATATACTATACTATATATGCTATACATATACCATATATATACTATACTATATATGCTATACATATACCATATATATACTATACTATATATGCTATACATATACCATATATATACTATACTATATATGCTATACATATACCATATATATACTATACTATATATGCTATACATATACCATATATATACTATACTATATATGCTATACATATACCATATATATACTATACTATATATGCTATACATATACCATATATATACTATACTATATATGCTATACATATACCATATATATACTATACTATATATGCTATACATATACCATATATATACTATACTATATATGCTATACATATACCATATATATACTATACTATATATGCTATACATATACCATATATATACTATACTATATATGCTATACATATACCATATATATACTATACTATATATGCTATACATATACCATATATATACTATACTATATATGCTATACATATACCATATATATACTATACTATATATGCTATACATATACCATATATATACTATACTATATATGCTATACATATACCATATATATACTATACTATATATGCTATACATATACCATATATATACTATACTATATATGCTATACATATACCATATATATACTATACTATATATGCTATACATATACCATATATATACTATACTATATATGCTATACATATACCATATATATACTATACTATATATGCTATACATATACCATATATATACTATACTATATATGCTATACATATACCATATATATACTATACTATATATGCTATACATATACCATATATATACTATACTATATATGCTATACATATACCATATATATACTATACTATATATGCTATACATATACCATATATATACTATACTATATATGCTATACATATACCATATATATACTATACTATATATGCTATACATATACCATATATATACTATACTATATATGCTATACATATACCATATATATACTATACTATATATGCTATACATATACCATATATATACTATACTATATATGCTATACATATACCATATATATACTATACTATATATGCTATACATATACCATATATATACTATACTATATATGCTATACATATACCATATATATACTATACTATATATGCTATACATATACCATATATATACTATACTATATATGCTATACATATACCATATATATACTATACTATATATGCTATACATATACCATATATATACTATACTATATATGCTATACATATACCATATATATACTATACTATATATGCTATACATATACCATATATATACTATACTATATATGCTATACATATACCATATATATACTATACTATATATGCTATACATATACCATATATATACTATACTATATATGCTATACATATACCATATATATACTATACTATATATGCTATACATATACCATATATATACTATACTATATATGCTATACATATACCATATATATACTATACTATATATGCTATACATATACCATATATATACTATACTATATATGCTATACATATACCNTTTTATAGACACTTCTTTGCTCAGTAATGCTCAGTTATTTTTATAGACACTTCTTTGCTCAGTAATGCTCAGTTATTTTTATAGACACTTTTGTGCTCAGTAATGCTCAGTTATTTTTATAGACACTTCTTTCCTCAGTAATACTCAGTTATTTTTATAGACACTTCTTTGCTCAGTAATGCTCAGTTATTTTTATAGATACTTCTTTGTTCAGTAATCTTCACTTATTTTTATAGACACTTGTTTGCTCAGTAATGCTCAGTTATTTTTATAGACACTTTTGCGCTCAGTAATGTTCAGTTATTTTTATAGACAACTTGTAGACAACTTGATCACATCCACATCTCTACTAGTCTGAGTGAAACCATAGAAGTTAAAGTTGTATTTAGATATAACAGTGATGATGCAGCAATGCAAATAAAAATTTAATTTTGATAAAAATATTGCACACTGAGTTAATCTGCACTTCAATATACATTTCTTTCTAAAAATTGATCTGCCTTGACATGTTTATTTGTTTATTTTTGATTAATAAAATGTGTTTTAGTAAATGTTTTAATTCGTTTCTTCACTTTATGTCATCTCCATATATCTTTCTTTCTTTTGCTAAATTATATTTATAAACTCATACAATTATTTACGGAAACAAATTAGTAATACTTTTGCATATTTTCTTTTCATAGCATGATGAGTTTCTTGTGTGTTTATTGCTTGAATCTTTGGTTTAAAACTTAAACAGACAACAAGACGCAAACATATCAATTTTTTTTTGATAAACGTGTCTCAACTTGCGTTGTTACTACCTGTTATAAAAATAGAAGATATCCCTATGCGTTCTTGGAACTCGCATCAGTAGCACATCATGCAACGCCATCACGCTTATCAAATAAAGAGCATGAGGGCATTACTTTGAAATGGTTTGAGAACTACCTCTTTAACCGCAAGCAATAATGTGAGCTTGACTCGAGTTACTTGGATTACTGAGAACATCTTTTGTGGAGTACCCCAAGGATCTATTCTGGGCCCCATAATGTTTTACTGTATTTTAATGACTTTTAGGATCATTTTACAACATGCTCACTTGATCCAACATGCTGATGATACAGTTTCTTATGTTTTAGACATCCTGTATCAGACTATATTGTCAAAAACGAATTGACAATAAACGTAACCAAGGATAAAACCGGGTCAGTGGTTCTTGGCTCGCGGATAAGGCTCCACAAGATGTTCAGAAGTCTAAATCGTCTGTGCAATGGAACCACAATTTCATCAACAATCCAAAACATATATCTCGGTACCCTACTGGTCTAGTCTCTTACAATGTCCGACCACTTCAAAACGGTCCGCAAGTCCTAATTGTTTTTATGCCTTGAGAAAACTATTGCCGTTACTGACTGCCTATTTTTGGAAATATCTGTGTCTGTGTGGATCTTGTAAATCTGTCAGGCAGTTGTAGCAAAAGCTAATTTACTAACAATGATTCTCTGATTGGTTTGTCTGACATTCGAGGGTTGATACTTTCAGTTTTCATCATCTTCAAAACCAACCCGATTTGACTCATTTTTTATTCTCAACTTGAAAAATACAGAGCAGTGGAATTGAAATTGTGTTTCAGGTCAATTCAGGTCAAGCCGCAAATGAAATTGGAATATTCTCGCGGTTAAATATTGCACACGCAGGCTATTCTATTAAGTAATTAATCACATCCAATTCCGTGAGGAAAGTTATCCTTTTATCATCAGTTCGCAAGAATTTGCAAGAGGATAACTAAATCAATTAAGTGGACAGCGGAAGGAGAAGCTCTAAGGGCCTGTACTTTTATAGGTGCTTGCTCTTCCGATATTTTAGGTTTTAGGGGTTTTTGTGTTAAACTTCATTTCTCCCAGTAACTGAGCTAACTGAGGGACATTGAAGTGCCAGTAAAAAATTTCTTGGTCTCGTGGCCCTTCTAAAAACACTGGCTTTTTCTTTTTTTGAGTCCCAGTGTTTGTATTCCCTCGATTAATCAAACCTAAAATCTCTTGGTTACAATGCAAATGCACTGATCATAAAGTCACGGCTTCCCTCCACAAATACATTAAGTATAAGCATTAAGTAATACAAATTTTGGTATTACGGCAATACCGATACCTATACGTTTTTTGACGATTTCAAAACATGCTTGCAATCCCGAACAGTATCCACTTCCCCTACACAAGCACATATACCCCTCACCTTCACGTTTGTTGCTCCACCCACGATCTGGAACTTGCAGTAGGTTCATATATTTTATAAGTATGACGTTTCACTGTAAAATAAGGATTATGTTGGATCGAGCTTTAAAAAAAGATCGCTTTGCATCCGAAGGTTAAATAACATTGTTCACTAATTGTTCGTGCATTGCACGAACAATTAGTTCACGATAAATTTCACGATAAATTTTTTTTTAAGTCAGGAGTGATACTGGATTGCTTTAACTAATGACGAAGGGAATGCCTTTTCATCCTTGTGTGGTTACGACATCTTTGGAAATGACTGACTGGAGAATGTTAATACCTCTATAGATTTTGAAAAGACCTTCACTGTAAAATGAGTTGCGCTGTTAGGAGGAACATAATCAATCATAATGTGTGCGAAAATTTCAAAGGGTATTTCGAAGTTATCAAAAACAGGACAAGAAATAAAGGAAAAATGTTAAGACTACCCCGTCTGAAACTGGAGTCTACGAAGAAAAGTTTTAGATTTCTTGGGGCAAAATTATATAATGAACTGCCAATTGAAGTTCGAAGTGCGACCTCGACAAAAGAATTTATAGTTTTATTTGACAAAGTTTTTAAAGTTTCTATCTAAGTAAAGAATGATTTATATTATTGTATATATACAAATTTTAGCTTCTAGATACAAATTANTAATCAATCATAATGTGTGCGAAAATTTCAAAGGGTATTTCGAAGTTATCAAAAACAGGACAAGAAATAAAGGAAAAATGTTAAGACTACCCCGTCTGAAACTGGAGTCTACGAAGAAAAGTTTTAGATTTCTTGGGGCAAAATTATATAATGAACTGCCAATTGAAGTTCGAAGTGCGACCTCGACAAAAGAATTTATAGTTTTATTTGACAAAGTTTTTAAAGTTTCTATCTAAGTAAAGAATGATTTATATTATTGTATATATAAAAATTTTAGCTTCTAGATACAAATTAAACTGACAACAGTCCAAACTTTCAGGCGGGTTTAGCATACCACATACAATCTCCCCAGAGTTAAACTTCAGTGGATCGATCGAGGTTTTAAATTTTTTCAGATTTCGAATCTGTGAGAAAATCAAATTTCTCAAATACTTTTTGTTATTTTCCTTTTAAGCTTAAAACAGGACCCATTTGACAAAAGAAGTTTTTGTAAATATGTATGTATTGCTAAAATTTTTGAATTGGTTATCCTGTATAAATTTCGTAAATAATAATAATAATAATAATAATAATTTAATAATAATAATAATAATAATTATTATTATTATTATTATTATTATTATATTATTATATTGGGCTATGAAACAAACCTGGATAAAAATTCTTCTCGCAAATACGAAAAATATCGTTCTTTAATTCGTGATTTACAATCCAGCTTTTCGAAAGTTAGTTTCGTAAATCTCTCCATGAGCTCTTTAGGTATATTCGGTAAATCTTGTATTACTTTCAGTAAAATGTGCAACGCTTTGAACATCGACAACAAACACGAGCGCTTTCTTTCAACCAAACTTTCCAACATAATCATTCGCACCACATACTACATATTCTGTCGTAGAAATAAACCATGGACCAGCCCTGAACTATTGTCGCTTTATTGATTTTGTTAGTAAAATATTTAATTTTGATTTTGTTAAATAGGCAAGCCAATGCAAACTACCTTGATTAGTGAGGTTTGTAATTGTATATGTTCAGATGAAAAAATAAAAAGTTTC
>RDPX01000494.1:235915-253818 GCA_003991215.1 Morbakka virulenta | reverse complement strand
ATTGCCTTAGCTGTTCCAGCCATCGGCGGCCTCTTTAATGAATTCTCTCCATTCTGATCTGTTGTACGTGGCCTGTATTAAGACATTAGGTTTTTCTGTTAGTTGCTGCAGGTATTTCCTTCGTTGTCGTCCTCTTGCTCTTTTCCCATCAATTTTACCAGTTAAAGACAAGTGTTCAAATTTACCTTTTCGCATTACATGCCCCAAGAATCTAGCCTGTCTAACTCTGAAGTTCTTCAAGAGATTTCTTTCTTGCTTAACCTGTCTCAGGACTGCTTCGTTTCTTGTTTTTGTGGCCCATGATATTCGTTGCATTCTTCTAAATGCCCACATTTCAAACGCGTTGATCTTTTTTTCCTATTGTTGCGCTAATCGTCCTTGCTTCACAGTTGTAAGTGAATACTGAGTAGACATAACATTTCGGTACTCTGAAGCGGGTTTCGAAGCTAATATTCTTGTTGGTCAGAATTGTTCTGAGTTTTTCAATCCACTTTGCAAAGATCATTGATGATAATTTTCACTAATTCACCTCATGACTCGTACCAATAATTAAAATAAATTTGCTCCTTTTCCAAAAGGGTGATCCGGAGACAAAGTAGCACAAATAAATTTTCTTTTTAACAATAAGAAGCGTGTGGTTAATATTCAACAAAATTCAAGAATATTTTAAAATCTGACTAATTAAAAATGAATGTTAACACATTGGTAATAAAAGGACTCTCGAGTACAATATATCGCTGCAGCTTTGGAACTTAATAGAATATACCTATGAAGAGAAAGAATAGACATCATGGTAAATGTGGAATATTTCTTCATCTGTGTGTATAAAACAAACAAACAATAAAACAAAAAAAAATCAAAGCAAGTATTCTCCATTGTCGCACTTATCGTCCATGCTTCACAGTTGTAAGTGAATATTGGTTGCTGTTAAAATGGTCTGAGATCACTGCTGAAATACGCATACTCCTTACAAAGCAATCAGTAAAAAAAAGATTGAGTAGCCCCAAACGCACTCAAGGTGGTAGTAATTTCTGCAGTGAACTTAAATCAGTACAGTTAAACCATACATTTATGAAGTAAAGATGGAAACAATCATCAAATACCCAAGTTTACTCGCTGGTAGTTGCAATAATTTATTGTTGAAATACTCAGCTTACCCCAAACTCCCTTATTGCAACTCATTGCGAATGAAAACAAATCGGTATAGAGAGGAGCAGAAGTTAATTGTCCGACTTAAAAAGCGAGTTTTTCATTGCACGCGAATTGCCTTTAATTTGCAGCAAGATGCCTGTATTTAGGGTATGCGTAACCATAGCCTTATGCCACTTGGTGAATAAAAACTCATCAATGCTGCATAAAAAGGCTGTGATAATCTTCACATTGGGTCAGCCACTGACGGGTATTCAAAAAACCAAATTTCTTCAAACAGGAACGTCTACCATAGCACTTGAATTGGTATGGCATAGTATTGTATTTTGGTGGTATTGACAAGATGATGTTAACTGTCAGTTAATCAGTTTGTACTTGTGTTTTCGAATTTTTATAAGAGTATTTTCGAATGTACAAAGTGGGTTAATGTGTGAAAAAGTACTTTGACCTTTGACAGAAACCTGACCTCGTACGATTTAACCTTTGATTCATTCGGGTTTCTTCTTTTTTAGGCACAGGATGTACAACGCAAAGAAAATGAGCGCAAGGTGTTAATGGAGCAGGCTATTGTATTGGCTCAAAAAGTGGTGGGTGGAAAACTTAGCAAACAACAGTATGTTGAAAACGAGGGCAACAATCGCACCAAAAGAGAGAAGATTACAGATGAACTCGAGAGCATGACGGCCGCCTTTTAAATGTTCAAATGGCTTGACAAGGCAGTCAGTACTTTTGTATTGTCGATATACTAGTATGAATACAAAGACAATTTAGAACATAAATTTCAGTACAAATCGTAGGTTTATTGGGACACGTGACATATTTTAATGCATTAATTTCGAGGCTAATGCTGTTATTTTCACTCCATTGTTGCTTAGTAACATCGCGCCAGGAGAATACAATGGTCTTTCTTGTGTAGTATCTTCATTCTTTCATGCCTCTCTCCCCCCCACCTTGTGGTATGTTAGGTACAGTTAGGGTTGTTACTTTAAGAACTAGATTTCATACCAAGGCAGGAACAGACTGAATTTCAACAGAGGTTAGTGCGATTAGGTTTCAGCAAGTTGTACATTAAGAAGCATAGAACAAACTCTAAAATACAGCTGTTCACTCATTTTCAGTTGTGTCGATTTCCACAACACATTTGATTATGCAGTACCACTGTGCTAAGTCCTTAAAATATATGTTATTCCATAGTATTAATCATTATTTTAGAAGAAACATCCAAAGGAAAGAGTTTTATGGACAGCGTTTTCCTAAGATAAAAGATCTAGATGCAAGTAAATTTCGAAATTTGAACTCAAAAAAGAGACGGCTGCCAGAACGCAATTCCTTCGTACAAAACATATCAAACGAAGAATGTCTGAAGTGATAATAAGTGCCGAGTCAACACACAGAGAGAAGATAATCCATCTCTTTGTACTTTTGGTGAGCATAGGAGTACAAAGAAAGGAATGATTGTGTTACGAAGGAATTGCGTTGAGACATCTTTGGCCAACGAAATTTTTTCAACAGTGCTGTCAACATCGCCGGTGGAGTGTGACCGAAAATAAGCAGTTTGAGGTAGAATGGAGTTGCAGTAAACTGAGAATGGATTTGTACAAAAACCTTCATTTTTTGGTTCAGACTATTAAGATACAGGGCCAAACCACTCAGTAATTAGTACTTCGCATTCAATGTCCTCGTCATGAAAAATTAACTATAATTCTACTACTACTACTACTACTACTACTACTTCCACTACCACTACTACCACTACTGCTACTACTTGTAACTACTACTAACCACTACCACTACTTCTACTACTATTCTACTACTTCTACTACTATTACTACTACGGTTACTGCTACTACTTGTAACTATTACTAACCGCTACTACCACTACTTCTACTGCTACTACTACCACTACTTCTACTGCTACTACTACTATTACTGCTACTACTTGTAACTACTACTAACCACTACTATTAATTTACTACTATTACTACTATTACTACTACTACTAATCACTACTGCTACAGCTACTACTATTACTAACTACTACTACTACTACTACTACTACTACTACTACTACTAAACTACTTGTAACTCCTACTACTACAAGTACTAACTACTACAGCTACTACTATTACTTTATTACTATTGCTACTACTACTACTATTAACTTAATACTATTACTACTACTACTAAACTACTTGTAACTACTACTACCACTATCACTACTACTACTTGTAACTACTACTAACCACCACTACAAGTACTAACTACTACAGCTACTACTATTATTACTACTACTAACCACCACTATTATTTCGCCTACTACTATTACTTCTATAACTATTAATTTACTACTATTACTACTACTGCTACTACTAACTACTACTACTAAACTACTTGTAACTACTACTACTTTTAATTTACTACTACCAAACTACTTGTAACTACTACTACTGTTACTTTACTACTATCACTTCTACTACTACTACAATCACTACTACTACTTGTAACTTACTACTAACCACTACTACTACTACTACTAGTACTAACTACTACAGCTACTACTACCTTTACTTCTACTACTATTACTTTACTACTATTACTACTACTACTACTTGTAACTTACTACTAACCACTACTACTACTAACTACTACAGCTACTACTACCTTTACTTCTACTACTATTACTTTACTACTATTACTACTACTACTACTACTTGTAACTTACTACTAACCACTACTACTACTAGTTATAGTAATAAAATGGTGGTAGCAGCTCAGTAAAAGTGATAGTAATAATAGTAGTGACAGCCCGAGTAAAAGTAATCGTAACAGTTATAGCAATGATTGTGAATGTAACCGTAATGGAGTGAGTCATAGTCAAGATTATAGTAATTGTGACAGAAAGAGTAAATATTTATAATAGTGAAAAGCCAAATATTCCTAGAGATTTAGATGGACCGATCATAATAAAAGCAAAAGCAAGATACGCATTGCGTAAAATGAAGAATGACAAAGCAACAGGCCCTGATGAACTGGTTGTAGCAATGTTGAAAGCTAAAGATGATTTCGGTTTGAAGAAATAGTAATAGTGACAGAGTAAGAATAGAAGTAAGAATATGCGAAAAAGTAAGTGATAATATTAGCGATAGTAATGGTAAAAAACGAAAACTTGTGGTTATGGAGATCCTCTTTTGAAGCATTTGTACCAGGAATCGCTGACAAGATTAAAGGTTTATGATGAAAGACCAGACAGTTGCAACTTTAATTGCACTTTATGCTCTGTGGGTTTGTTGTTACCTTAAGAGGTACCTTGTGTGTGATACTGCAACTCCTTTACAGATACTAAAATCCTTCCTAGGTACTACAATCCCTTTATTCTGACAGAAAATCAACAATGATAAGGGCTGTTAAAGATAGTTTGTATCTTCATCGTACCCCAGTAAATATATCCAGTTTGGGTGAAAGCAATTTGATTTGAAACAAGTCTAGTTTTGCCAACCATGATGGTCAAACTGTTTACACATACTGCCTGAACTTATATACCCAAGAATGTCAATTTACACGACAGTAAATATCATTCAATAAGGAAGGCATAACACGTTTGAGAATATACATACACAACCAATTTTTCAGCATCCACAGTAATGAATATCATGAAGGCTTGCACCCAATTGGGACAAAGTTAACATCAAAGAATAAATAAATTCTAATTAATACGTCTAGGTAATACAGTTTGCGTTTGTTTTTCTGTAGAAATTTTCCTAACAATCTGGCCTTGGTGTGTATTGCGTCTCCATTATCTACAGTTTCACAATATTAAATGTTATTTTTGACAGGGCATTTATCACTAAACACGAAAATTCAGTGTAAATAAATAGCCACGTGAATATATACAAAGGATATAGGTGCACATTTCCAAGAGACAATGCACGCCTTCTTGTTCATTTTATCTTGGTTAATACCGTTGTATGTTGCGAATTTAGAGTCAATTCCGTCTACCATCGAGCAAGACTCAATTATATAATAGATCCACTAAAACACCACCTTATCCAAGGTTGGGTGAAGTTTACCACACAAAGGTTTTAATGGGAAACTACCAAGAAGGTGAAGTTTACCACACAAAGGTTTTAATGTCTTTATTTGATTAATTTACTGGAGTTTTTCAAACTCCAAATGAACAGTGCCTTGGATGAACTGTTCGAGTCTTACAGAAGATCGCTTCATACATTAATTTTCTCATCAAAGTCGAATATACTTTTCTAATACACACTTAATTCCTGATTCTATATGTACAGTTGTAAAAGAAATCACACCCACAGTAACTTGTAAGATGAGGATATAACCTATCATTGCCCACACAGATATACTTCTGTAGCTTATTACACAACCAGGCAAGCTTTCTCGCTTTCATCGTAAGGAATAAGGTTTCAATCGCGTTTATTTTTAAGGAGTTTAGGATAAAAACATTAGGTGACAGTGAAGGATAATTACTGTTAAGCTCGGTGTCGAAATTCCACTTTTAGCACTTCAGAAGTGTGATCCATATAAATTGCTGGCCTAGAATTAATTAATGTAGCTGAGGCTTGAATCTATTTGTGTCTTCAGTTCGAGTGCATTCTTCACATCTTTTCCTTTTTTTACTTGTGACTTCCGACGTATGTCCGTTGCGAATCCTTTATAGAAGTACACAGCCGGGTTCAAAATAGAATTGAAAATGACCAAATACCGAACGTAATTGTGCTTTCCAGTAACGATGAAATAAATAGCATACGGATACATGCATATAATGAAGGAGAGGACGATGACAAAGGACAAAGTTAGGATACTTTTTTCTCGTCGTGTACAAGTTTGCACATACTCCTGTGCTCCGTTAGGTAATCCGATAACAGAAAGTATGCAGTCCTTTGAAACGGTTTTCTTAATGATAAATCCATACATGATCATGATAAGCACACCTCCGCTTAATATACTCCAGGCTAAGGCTATTTCAACTGCCCATCTTTCTGTTAAACTAACTGCTATTGCATAAATTAACAGAGTAAATGCCCAGATTAGTATGATAAGGATTCTCATCTTTACCTTGGTCCAAATAACGCGATATTTGATAGGATATTGAACTGCGATCATCCGTTCTGCAGTTATCGCTAACACGTGAAACAGAGATGTCATCAATGAAAATGCTGTGGATTCTGAAGCTATAATCCTTAGAATTTTTAAAATTTCACTCTTATCGTGTTCTTTATATATTTCATGGCAAATGTAGAATATGATTGAAAATAGCCCAACCATAACATCAGCGCAAGCTAAACTCAACAAAATCCTTTCGTAATTTGTACGATATCTCTTGCGACATAACAAGAAAATTTCGACTAAGTTCAGGACCACAATGCAGAACCCAAATGCACTTCCCAAAATATTAGTTAAAGGCATCTTGAAAGTAAAACCTCTTACTACAATGTCGTAAGTCCAAAAAATATATTTATAGAGATGTAATTATGCCAAGGCTTCAGATGTTCCAGATGGTCATAACAGCTTTCGATACTGGAAGGAAAAACAAGAGCCTAGACAGTTCAAAGCTCTGTTATCACCAGGACCCATTCTATTAAATACAAGATCACACACGTATTAATATATATATATATATATGTCATTTTTATATAGAAAATATTAATTATAATCTAGTTGCTCTTTAATTTGCAACATTGAGTCAGCTTTTGTTTTGAGGAATTATGGGGCGTAAACACTATAAAATAATCGCTTTTAATATTGATTGGGAATAGAGTGGGCAATTTAGCAGTTTTTCTACGTATGTCATTTGACTGTTTACCTGCTGATATGCTTTTGAGTTCCCTTTTTTGTCTGACAATTCCAACAATAAAAGAGAGCACAGCTGTATTGAAATAAAGCAGATTGCCTAAGAAATGAAGTGTTTACTTCATACAAACAGGGCCACAAATTAAAAGCATTTAAAGTTCACATTTTTTGTCTGAAGCACTTTCAGAAAACAACCTAACAGATAAAAAGGCAAGTTACTTACTCATCTAGAATAAACTTTAAAGTATTTCATAAAGGAATAAATGAATAAATGAATAAATAAATGAATAAATAAATAAATGAATAAATAAATGAATAAATAAATAAATAAATAAATAAATAAATGTATGAATAAATAAAATGAAATAAATATATATTTACGTTTATTTTACTAAATATGTTTAATTTTATTATGCAAAATAGACAGCAAGAAAATAATATAAGAAATTTCTCTTTCAAAAGATAATTGTCGAAGGCAATCAGTGGAAAACAATTTGGTTATTTTTACCAACCAAATGGAGCCAATCAGAAAGAAAAACAGCAAATACCAAGCTCAAGAAAATGAAAAAGCAGTGAAATAATGTTTTTGAAAATACAAAGTATCCCCAAAATATCCAATATTAAAGTTTTCTACCCTGTACGACAAATGAGAAGTAAGGAATAAGTAATCTCTCTCTAATTATATATTTTTGTCAACCACGCAATATGAAGATACAGTGAATTCAGTTCTTCCTCTTTCAAATAATCTTCCTTCATTGTTTGTTACACTAAGAGCAAAAAATGTTTGTTTGGCATCAGAAATAAAAAAATATACCATATCACGGGCTTTTGCGCCATCTTGTCCTTTCCTCTCCTATTCTGTGCTATCCTTTGCTATCCTGTGCTATTTCTGTGCTATCCTTTCCTATTTTCTCCTCTCCTCCTATCCTGTGGTATCCTTTCCCATCCTGTACTATCCTATATCATCCTCTGCTATTCTCTCCTATCCTTTGCTATCCTGTGCTATTTCTGTGCTATCCTTTGCTATCCTGTGCTGTGCTACTTTCTCTTATGCTCTCCTACCCTTCTTATCCCATGCTATCCGATCCTATCCTGATATACTTTTCTGTCCTTTGCTATCCCGTGCCATTACCTCAATTCCTTTCCTATTTTGTCCTATTCTCTTTTATCCTCTCCTATCGTCTCCTACCCTCTCCTTTTCTGTGCTCTCCTCTCTCAACCTGTACTATTCTATCCTATCCATAGCTATCCTTTGCTATCATGTGCTATCCTGTGCTGTCTTGTGCTGCCCTGTGCTGTCCTGTGCTGTCCTGTGCTGTCCTGTGCTGTCCTGTGCTGTCTGTGCTGCCCTGTGCTGTCCTGTGCTGTCCTGTGCTGTCCTGTGCNTCTATCATGTGCTATATTGTGCTATACAGTGCTATTCTGTGCTATCCTCTCCTATGTTCTCGTATCCTTTCCTATCCTGTGCTGTACGTTCCTATGCTGTTATCCTGTACTATCCTCTACCAAGCTAACCTATCCGCTCCTATGCTTTATAATCCTTTGTCATCTTGTGCTATCCTGTTCTATCCTGTGCTATAATTTCCTATCCTGTGCTATTCTGTGCTATCATGTTCCATTCTCTCCTTACCTTTGCTATCCTATCCGGTGCTATCCTGTGCTATCCTCTCTTATCCTGTATTTTCCTTTGCTATCTTGTGCTATCCTAGGCTATGTTCCTATCCTCTGCCAGGCTTAGCTATCCGCTCCTATGCTGTGCAATCCTTTCTCATCCTGTGCTGTCCTTTTCTTATATTGTGCTATCCTCTCCTATGCTCTCCTATCTTTTGATATACTGTGCTATCCGCTCCTGTCCTGTACTATCCCTTTCTTTCCTGAGCTGTTTTATACCATCATGCTTCTATCATGTGCTATATTGTGCTATACAGTGCTATTCTGTGCTATCCTCTCCTATGTTCTCGTATCCTTTCCTATCCTGTGCTGTACGTTCCTATGCTGTTATCCTGTACTATCCTCTACCAAGCTAACCTATCCGCTCCTATGCTTTATAATCCTTTGTCATCTTGTGCTATCCTGTTCTATCCTGTGCTATAATTTCCTATCCTGTGCTATTCTGTGCTATCATGTTCCATTCTCTCCTTACCTTTGCTATCCTATCCGGTGCTATCCTGTGCTATCCTCTCTTATCCTGTATTTTCCTTTGCTATCTTGTGCTATCCTAGGCTATGTTCCTATCCTCTGCCAGGCTTAGCTATCCGCTCCTATGCTGTGCAATCCTTTCTCATCCTGTGCTGTCCTTTTCTTATATTGTGCTATCCTCTCCTATGCTCTCCTATCTTTTGATATACTGTGCTATCCGCTCCTGTCCTGTACTATCCCTTTCTTTCCTGAGCTGTTTTATACCATCATGCTTCTATCATGTGCTATATTGTGCTATACAGTGCTATTCTGTGCTATCCTCTCCTATGTTCTCGTATCCTTTCCTATCCTGTGCTGTACGTTCCTATGCTGTTATCCTGTACTATCCTCTACCAAGCTAACCTATCCGCTCCTATGCTTTATAATCCTTTGTCATCTTGTGCTATCCTGTTCTATCCTGTGCTATAATTTCCTATCCTGTGCTATTCTGTGCTATCATGTTCCATTCTCTCCTTACCTTTGCTATCCTATCCGGTGCTATCCTGTGCTATCCTCTCTTATCCTGTATTTTCCTTTGCTATCTTGTGCTATCCTAGGCTATGTTCCTATCCTCTGCCAGGCTTAGCTATCCGCTCCTATGCTGTGCAATCCTTTCTCATCCTGTGCTGTCCTTTTCTTATATTGTGCTATCCTCTCCTATGCTCTCCTATCTTTTGATATACTGTGCTATCCGCTCCTGTCCTGTACTATCCCTTTCTTTCCTGAGCTGTTTTATACCATCATGCTTCTATCATGTGCTATATTGTGCTATACAGTGCTATTCTGTGCTATCCTCTCCTATGTTCTCGTATCCTTTCCTATCCTGTGCTGTACGTTCCTATGCTGTTATCCTGTACTATCCTCTACCAAGCTAACCTATCCGCTCCTATGCTTTATAATCCTTTGTCATCTTGTGCTATCCTGTTCTATCCTGTGCTATAATTTCCTATCCTGTGCTATTCTGTGCTATCATGTTCCATTCTCTCCTTACCTTTGCTATCCTATCCGGTGCTATCCTGTGCTATCCTCTCTTATCCTGTATTTTCCTTTGCTATCTTGTGCTATCCTAGGCTATGTTCCTATCCTCTGCCAGGCTTAGCTATCCGCTCCTATGCTGTGCAATCCTTTCTCATCCTGTGCTGTCCTTTTCTTATATTGTGCTATCCTCTCCTATGCTCTCCTATCTTTTGATATACTGTGCTATCCGCTCCTGTCCTGTACTATCCCTTTCTTTCCTGAGCTGTTTTATACCATCATGCTTCTATCATGTGCTATATTGTGCTATACAGTGCTATTCTGTGCTATCCTCTCCTATGTTCTCGTATCCTTTCCTATCCTGTGCTGTACGTTCCTATGCTGTTATCCTGTACTATCCTCTACCAAGCTAACCTATCCGCTCCTATGCTTTATAATCCTTTGTCATCTTGTGCTATCCTGTTCTATCCTGTGCTATAATTTCCTATCCTGTGCTATTCTGTGCTATCATGTTCCATTCTCTCCTTACCTTTGCTATCCTATCCGGTGCTATCCTGTGCTATCCTCTCTTATCCTGTATTTTCCTTTGCTATCTTGTGCTATCCTAGGCTATGTTCCTATCCTCTGCCAGGCTTAGCTATCCGCTCCTATGCTGTGCAATCCTTTCTCATCCTGTGCTGTCCTTTTCTTATATTGTGCTATCCTCTCCTATGCTCTCCTATCTTTTGATATACTGTGCTATCCGCTCCTGTCCTGTACTATCCCTTTCTTTCCTGAGCTGTTTTATACCATCATGCTTCTATCATGTGCTATATTGTGCTATACAGTGCTATTCTGTGCTATCCTCTCCTATGTTCTCGTATCCTTTCCTATCCTGTGCTGTACGTTCCTATGCTGTTATCCTGTACTATCCTCTACCAAGCTAACCTATCCGCTCCTATGCTTTATAATCCTTTGTCATCTTGTGCTATCCTGTTCTATCCTGTGCTATAATTTCCTATCCTGTGCTATTCTGTGCTATCATGTTCCATTCTCTCCTTACCTTTGCTATCCTATCCGGTGCTATCCTGTGCTATCCTCTCTTATCCTGTATTTTCCTTTGCTATCTTGTGCTATCCTAGGCTATGTTCCTATCCTCTGCCAGGCTTAGCTATCCGCTCCTATGCTGTGCAATCCTTTCTCATCCTGTGCTGTCCTTTTCTTATATTGTGCTATCCTCTCCTATGCTCTCCTATCTTTTGATATACTGTGCTATCCGCTCCTGTCCTGTACTATCCCTTTCTTTCCTGAGCTGTTTTATACCATCATGCTTCTATCATGTGCTATATTGTGCTATACAGTGCTATTCTGTGCTATCCTCTCCTATGTTCTCGTATCCTTTCCTATCCTGTGCTGTACGTTCCTATGCTGTTATCCTGTACTATCCTCTACCAAGCTAACCTATCCGCTCCTATGCTTTATAATCCTTTGTCATCTTGTGCTATCCTGTTCTATCCTGTGCTATAATTTCCTATCCTGTGCTATTCTGTGCTATCATGTTCCATTCTCTCCTTACCTTTGCTATCCTATCCGGTGCTATCCTGTGCTATCCTCTCTTATCCTGTATTTTCCTTTGCTATCTTGTGCTATCCTAGGCTATGTTCCTATCCTCTGCCAGGCTTAGCTATCCGCTCCTATGCTGTGCAATCCTTTCTCATCCTGTGCTGTCCTTTTCTTATATTGTGCTATCCTCTCCTATGCTCTCCTATCTTTTGATATACTGTGCTATCCGCTCCTGTCCTGTACTATCCCTTTCTTTCCTGAGCTGTTTTATACCATCATGCTTCTATCATGTGCTATATTGTGCTATACAGTGCTATTCTGTGCTATCCTCTCCTATGTTCTCGTATCCTTTCCTATCCTGTGCTGTACGTTCCTATGCTGTTATCCTGTACTATCCTCTACCAAGCTAACCTATCCGCTCCTATGCTTTATAATCCTTTGTCATCTTGTGCTATCCTGTTCTATCCTGTGCTATAATTTCCTATCCTGTGCTATTCTGTGCTATCATGTTCCATTCTCTCCTTACCTTTGCTATCCTATCCGGTGCTATCCTGTGCTATCCTCTCTTATCCTGTATTTTCCTTTGCTATCTTGTGCTATCCTAGGCTATGTTCCTATCCTCTGCCAGGCTTAGCTATCCGCTCCTATGCTGTGCAATCCTTTCTCATCCTGTGCTGTCCTTTTCTTATATTGTGCTATCCTCTCCTATGCTCTCCTATCTTTTGATATACTGTGCTATCCGCTCCTGTCCTGTACTATCCCTTTCTTTCCTGAGCTGTTTTATACCATCATGCTTCTATCATGTGCTATATTGTGCTATACAGTGCTATTCTGTGCTATCCTCTCCTATGTTCTCGTATCCTTTCCTATCCTGTGCTGTACGTTCCTATGCTGTTATCCTGTACTATCCTCTACCAAGCTAACCTATCCGCTCCTATGCTTTATAATCCTTTGTCATCTTGTGCTATCCTGTTCTATCCTGTGCTATAATTTCCTATCCTGTGCTATTCTGTGCTATCATGTTCCATTCTCTCCTTACCTTTGCTATCCTATCCGGTGCTATCCTGTGCTATCCTCTCTTATCCTGTATTTTCCTTTGCTATCTTGTGCTATCCTAGGCTATGTTCCTATCCTCTGCCAGGCTTAGCTATCCGCTCCTATGCTGTGCAATCCTTTCTCATCCTGTGCTGTCCTTTTCTTATATTGTGCTATCCTCTCCTATGCTCTCCTATCTTTTGATATACTGTGCTATCCGCTCCTGTCCTGTACTATCCCTTTCTTTCCTGAGCTGTTTTATACCATCATGCTTCTATCATGTGCTATATTGTGCTATACAGTGCTATTCTGTGCTATCCTCTCCTATGTTCTCGTATCCTTTCCTATCCTGTGCTGTACGTTCCTATGCTGTTATCCTGTACTATCCTCTACCAAGCTAACCTATCCGCTCCTATGCTTTATAATCCTTTGTCATCTTGTGCTATCCTGTTCTATCCTGTGCTATAATTTCCTATCCTGTGCTATTCTGTGCTATCATGTTCCATTCTCTCCTTACCTTTGCTATCCTATCCGGTGCTATCCTGTGCTATCCTCTCTTATCCTGTATTTTCCTTTGCTATCTTGTGCTATCCTAGGCTATGTTCCTATCCTCTGCCAGGCTTAGCTATCCGCTCCTATGCTGTGCAATCCTTTCTCATCCTGTGCTGTCCTTTTCTTATATTGTGCTATCCTCTCCTATGCTCTCCTATCTTTTGATATACTGTGCTATCCGCTCCTGTCCTGTACTATCCCTTTCTTTCCTGAGCTGTTTTATACCATCATGCTTCTATCATGTGCTATATTGTGCTATACAGTGCTATTCTGTGCTATCCTCTCCTATGTTCTCGTATCCTTTCCTATCCTGTGCTGTACGTTCCTATGCTGTTATCCTGTACTATCCTCTACCAAGCTAACCTATCCGCTCCTATGCTTTATAATCCTTTGTCATCTTGTGCTATCCTGTTCTATCCTGTGCTATAATTTCCTATCCTGTGCTATTCTGTGCTATCATGTTCCATTCTCTCCTTACCTTTGCTATCCTATCCGGTGCTATCCTGTGCTATCCTCTCTTATCCTGTATTTTCCTTTGCTATCTTGTGCTATCCTAGGCTATGTTCCTATCCTCTGCCAGGCTTAGCTATCCGCTCCTATGCTGTGCAATCCTTTCTCATCCTGTGCTGTCCTTTTCTTATATTGTGCTATCCTCTCCTATGCTCTCCTATCTTTTGATATACTGTGCTATCCGCTCCTGTCCTGTACTATCCCTTTCTTTCCTGAGCTGTTTTATACCATCATGCTTCTATCATGTGCTATATTGTGCTATACAGTGCTATTCTGTGCTATCCTCTCCTATGTTCTCGTATCCTTTCCTATCCTGTGCTGTACGTTCCTATGCTGTTATCCTGTACTATCCTCTACCAAGCTAACCTATCCGCTCCTATGCTTTATAATCCTTTGTCATCTTGTGCTATCCTGTTCTATCCTGTGCTATAATTTCCTATCCTGTGCTATTCTGTGCTATCATGTTCCATTCTCTCCTTACCTTTGCTATCCTATCCGGTGCTATCCTGTGCTATCCTCTCTTATCCTGTATTTTCCTTTGCTATCTTGTGCTATCCTAGGCTATGTTCCTATCCTCTGCCAGGCTTAGCTATCCGCTCCTATGCTGTGCAATCCTTTCTCATCCTGTGCTGTCCTTTTCTTATATTGTGCTATCCTCTCCTATGCTCTCCTATCTTTTGATATACTGTGCTATCCGCTCCTGTCCTGTACTATCCCTTTCTTTCCTGAGCTGTTTTATACCATCATGCTTCTATCATGTGCTATATTGTGCTATACAGTGCTATTCTGTGCTATCCTCTCCTATGTTCTCGTATCCTTTCCTATCCTGTGCTGTACGTTCCTATGCTGTTATCCTGTACTATCCTCTACCAAGCTAACCTATCCGCTCCTATGCTTTATAATCCTTTGTCATCTTGTGCTATCCTGTTCTATCCTGTGCTATAATTTCCTATCCTGTGCTATTCTGTGCTATCATGTTCCATTCTCTCCTTACCTTTGCTATCCTATCCGGTGCTATCCTGTGCTATCCTCTCTTATCCTGTATTTTCCTTTGCTATCTTGTGCTATCCTAGGCTATGTTCCTATCCTCTGCCAGGCTTAGCTATCCGCTCCTATGCTGTGCAATCCTTTCTCATCCTGTGCTGTCCTTTTCTTATATTGTGCTATCCTCTCCTATGCTCTCCTATCTTTTGATATACTGTGCTATCCGCTCCTGTCCTGTACTATCCCTTTCTTTCCTGAGCTGTTTTATACCATCATGCTTCTATCATGTGCTATATTGTGCTATACAGTGCTATTCTGTGCTATCCTCTCCTATGTTCTCGTATCCTTTCCTATCCTGTGCTGTACGTTCCTATGCTGTTATCCTGTACTATCCTCTACCAAGCTAACCTATCCGCTCCTATGCTTTATAATCCTTTGTCATCTTGTGCTATCCTGTTCTATCCTGTGCTATAATTTCCTATCCTGTGCTATTCTGTGCTATCATGTTCCATTCTCTCCTTACCTTTGCTATCCTATCCGGTGCTATCCTGTGCTATCCTCTCTTATCCTGTATTTTCCTTTGCTATCTTGTGCTATCCTAGGCTATGTTCCTATCCTCTGCCAGGCTTAGCTATCCGCTCCTATGCTGTGCAATCCTTTCTCATCCTGTGCTGTCCTTTTCTTATATTGTGCTATCCTCTCCTATGCTCTCCTATCTTTTGATATACTGTGCTATCCGCTCCTGTCCTGTACTATCCCTTTCTTTCCTGAGCTGTTTTATACCATCATGCTTCTATCATGTGCTATATTGTGCTATACAGTGCTATTCTGTGCTATCCTCTCCTATGTTCTCGTATCCTTTCCTATCCTGTGCTGTACGTTCCTATGCTGTTATCCTGTACTATCCTCTACCACGCTAACCTATCCGCTCCTATGCTTTATAATCCTTTGCTATCGTCCCTTATCCTCTCTTATCTTCTCATATCCTGTACTATCCTATGCTTTCTTGTGCTATCCTTTCTCATGCTGTGCTTTCCTTTCCAAATCTCTCCTCTGTTATCCTCTACTATCCTTTGCTATGCTGTGCTAACCTGTATTATCCTCTCGTATCCTCTGCTATGCTGTGCTAACGTGTGTTATCCTCTCTTATGCTGTGTTATCCTCTCCTATTCTCTCATCTCCTATCCTTTGCTATCCTGTGCTATGCTCTCCTATCCTTTACTAACCTGTGCTATCCTTTGCTATCCAGTGCTTTCGTCACCTATCCTCTCTGATCCCTGGCTGCATTCTCCTTTACTGTGCTATCCTTTGCCATGCTGTGTTCTCCTGTGTTATTCTTTGCTGTCCTGTGCTATCCTCTCCTATCATTTGCTATCCTTTGCTATCCTGTGCTATACTTTTTTATGTCTGCTACTCTTTGCTATTCTGTAGTACAAATTTACTATCCTTTCCAGGCACATGCTATTCTTTGCTATCCTGTGTTATTCCCTCATATTTTTTACAATCCTACTCTGTCCTGTGCTACTCCCTCCCATTCCCTGCTATCCTGTGGTATTCTGTGCTATTCTTTTTACTCCAGGCCTATCCTGTGTTTTCCTTTCCTATCCCGTGCTCTCATGTGCTGTCTTTTCCTCTCCTCTCCTATATTGTGCTATCTTATTCCATGATATTCTGTGCTATCTTCGCTGTCCTGTTCTATCCTGTGCTATCCTGAGCTCTCCTCTCGTATTTTGTACTATCCAATACTGTTCTGGTATCTCCTGTGCTGTCCCTTATTATGCTTTGCTCTCTTGTGTTTTCCTCTCCTATACTGTGCTATATTTTACAGCCCTGAGCTATCCAGTACTGCCCTGTCCAATCCTGTAATATCCTTTGATATCCTGTACTATCCTCTCCTATCGTGTGTTACCCTGTGGTCTCTTCTCCTATTTTGTACTTTGCAATGTTATCCTGTCCTGTTTGTCCTGTGTTTACCTGTGTTTACCTGTGTTATCCTCTCCTATCCTGTGCTCTCCTGTGCTCTCCTGTGCTATCCTCTCCTAACATTTGCAATCCTGTGCTAATCTGTACTATGTTGTGTTAGCCTTTGCTATCATGTGGTACCTTTCCCATTCTGTGCTGGGAAAGGTACCACAGAGAGAGAGAGAGAGAGAGAGAGAGAGAGAGAGAGAGAGAGAGAGAGAGAGAGAGAGGCAAAGAAACAAAAGGATTGAACAACAGATGTTTCAATGTCAACGTCTGTTTATAATCACACATACAATAAATAAAGTCCAATACTAAACAGATGGGATAAAACTTAAAAGAAAGCATCCTTTGCAAAACAACGGACACCCAATCATGTACATACATGACATGATAACTATCTGCGAAAACCTAACAAGAATTTGTTGATTTGTTATTTCAAGCACAAGAAATGCGAGGATAATACTGTCTTTCAACTGTCACCTGGACTCAGTAAGACACAACATTTTGTCCCATTTTCAGATACGTTTTGGGCTTTTAATTTCAGTGAACTCAAATTAATAAAAGCCAGCTTTTTGGCATCTGCTGTCTTCAAAATAAATAATAAAAATGGTGGTTGAATTATTTTGTTTTTCTTATTATTCCTGTTTCTACAGAAAATTCAATATGAATTAAGTCTCTACTTAATATGCTTCCTGATCAGTTCAACATCGGTTCAAAAGAATTCAGCTTTTGGCTCCATCTTATGATTAGTTTAAATACATACTTGAATATGATAAAATTATGAATAAAAATGGTAAATGACATTTTGTTATTTGAAAAGAATATAGTCATTTTCTTATGTATATAATGTATTGTGTAATGTGTAATGTCTATATACTATAATATAATGTGTAATGTCTATATACTCCTTCAAGAATGTTCAAATTTGAATGAAAATTCTTCAATTTCAATTTTGAAGAGAATTAAATTTGATATAGCAGCATCAGAGGTGGATATCTTACCTTCAAATTGGAGAGAAGAATGAAATGATCTTGATTTCAAGGTAGGTTTTCTCCTCATGAATTCATTTTAAGAATGAAGAACTAAAAAATAAAAAAAATAAAAAAACACACCCGGCAAGCACCAGGTACAATTAATGCGTCTAATTTAACACGGGATGAAAATAATTATTTTTTCCGACCCAGGTTGATAAAAAATAGAAA
>RDPX01000494.1:210580-213458 GCA_003991215.1 Morbakka virulenta | reverse complement strand
TCCTAATAAGCTTTGAGAGGCTAACCTGCTAAACGTTCGGAACCTATCCTAATAAGCTGTGATAGGCTAACCTGCTAAACGTTCGGAACCTATCCTAATAAGCTTTGATAGGCTAACCTGCTAAACGTTCAGAACCTATCCTAATAAGCTTTGAGAGGCTAACCTGCTAAACGTTCAGAACCTATCCTAATAAGCTTTGAGAGGCTAACCTGCGTAAAGTTCGGAACCTATCCTAATAAGCTTTGAGATGCTAACCTGCTAAGCGTAGGAAAACTAGCCATCTTTCGTTAACACAGCTTGAGATTATCTGTATCTTTCCATACAGAATGACTTGACGCTATATGTGTTGTTGTTGTTAAGTCAGGTGCGTTTGGCTTTCCCCTTCTCGTCGTTGCTCGCAGTACCAGCCCCGATATTTCACCCCCACACAATGAACCCCTCTTTTCTACAAATGCTCTCACCTAGCCGTTTCGACGTATTCATTTTCCGTAAAACTGATCTACTACGTTTTGTATCTCGGAATTTCTTATTTCTTATCACATTTCGTCATTTATGTCATAGATACACGAGAACCATCTGCATATCAGCTGTTTGAAACTCTTTCTCCACTCCTACTGTCAGAAGTACTCTTTTCATCCCACACAACACTGCTGATCTCAAAAGTTTTGTTATACACGTTTCTGTGGACCTCCACTAACATTCTTCAATTAGGGAGGCTATCCTGCTAAACTATAGGAGGCTAACCTGCTAAACATTCGGAGCCTATCCTAATAAGATTTGAGAAACCAACCTGCCAAATCTAAGGAGACTAACTTGCTAAACTGTAGGAGGCTAATCTGCTAAATTTGCGGGGACTATCCTAATAATCTTTGTGAGGCTAACCTGCTAAAATTAAGGAGACTAACTTGCTAAACTTAGGAAAACTAGCCTGTTGAAGTTTAGGAGAATGATCTGCTAAACTTTCGGCACCTATCCTAATAAGCTTTGAGAGGCTAACCTGCTAAGCTTTCGGAACTTTCACTTCTACTGTCAGAAGTACTCTTTTCATCCCACACAACATTGCTGATTTTAACAGTTTTTTATACACGTTTCTGTGGACCTCCACTAACATTCTTCAATTGGTTATGCGTTAGGCTTAGCGTTACGCTTAGCGTTACTGACAACAAAAACAACACATAAAACCCATGCTCCATTTTAAGCCTTGTACATATTTTAATAAGTTAAAACATATCAATCACCTTTATCGATTTTTCCAGAGGTGTCATAAAGACGTTCCACGTATTGACTCAGATCTTCTTCTGCAGATCCCTTTGCCTGGCAAAACAGATTCATTACAAAGAGTCCCACAGGGCATCCGCAAGAAGCTGGTCCAACTTCAACTCCTAGTACAGGACCCCTTTCCGATTCAAGGCTTAAAAGTGTTATTTGTTCGGTATCTGCTGTCTTGATTGTGCGATTTGCTATGATAATTGCACGAGAAGTAAAAGTCTTCTGCCCAATGGTTTGTTCTTCAGACAGGTAGCTCTGATTCAGCACTAACCATTTTGTTGATATATTTTCTCCTTCGCTAGTTATAGCAGTGTAATTATCACTGTCCTTGTTAACAGATAAAATACGTATGCTTTTACGAAGACAAAACACACCGCCAAAGACGGCGGACATTCTACAAAATGCCTGCGGAAGTTCACCGACACCATACATCGGCCACAAGAAG
This sequence comes from Morbakka virulenta, assembly GCA_003991215.1. Taxonomy (NCBI): domain Eukaryota; kingdom Metazoa; phylum Cnidaria; class Cubozoa; order Carybdeida; family Carukiidae; genus Morbakka; species Morbakka virulenta. Next base: position 211,744 of record RDPX01000494.1, on the reverse strand, counting down.
GGACTATTGCTGTATCGCCCAAGAGAGCGGAGAAAATTTTGCGTAGCCTGCAATCCACGCATAGTGTTAGCATCCTTTGGAACCATAGCAATGGCTGTGATAACAAAGAATTGCAGTTTTTCGGTCAGTTTTTTCGATTTCAAAAATTCCAAAAAGTCTTTGTCCTTGTATTCCTCATACTCATCTGGATGATCTTGATACGTTAAACAAAAAGTTAAGAATTTCATTAGAACCCTTTTTTCAAGAACTGAAACGAATGTGCTCCCAAACACGTCAGCACGACTACAAGGCACATCAACAATACTGTCATCTCGATAAGTAAGTATTCGATATGCATTTTTAAATTCCGCATAATGCGTTATATTCGCGTTAATTAACGTTTCAACAAATTGTCCACGGGCAAATAACAGCTTAGGCGATAAATCCAAGTTGAATTTTCGAGATTGTGATTGTAAGTCTTCAAATGTGATTAGTGGTGATCCAGTGACGAGTTTAGCTTGCGAAGAAATACCTTCTACTGCTGCTGCCACGGCCGTGTTTTGCTCTTCTGATGTCGTGATGTTGTTCTCTTCGACAATCATTCCTTCGTTGCTCAAAGCATGTGATTCCTACGAATTAACATAAAATATAACACTGGCAGACAAGTTGTTGAAATATTGAAGCTCCAGAAGTTTTACGCTGAACTTGGAGAAACTGAGTTTTCGACTGGCCTTACTCAAAGTCAGAAATCATGTTGTCACAAATCAGAGCCAAGTTTCTAAAACATTAACAAATGTTATTTCAATCGAACGAAAATATGTCAATCGAAAGATAATGTAACGTCATTTTCTTGTTTCAATCAGTACTGACAAACGAATGATATATGGAGAAATTTGGCGATTATCACTGACGTTTTGCGCCTTAATGAAAAATGCGGAAACAAACATGCAAAGACAAAAGCTACCTATATTTCAAAATTCGGTAATCCATATTGATCTTACTTATGGGGTAATATTGAAGAATATAATACATATGACCAAAGGTCTTGCTAATTATCTGCAAAGAAAATACATTGATCTAGCCAGCGCAATGGTTGGAATGTAATTAAAATTAAACATTTTGCAAAAAATCGAAAACCTTTTCACAAAAACGACATTTTTATCATCTAGTTGTGAAAGTACAGTC
>RDPX01000494.1:200580-205580 GCA_003991215.1 Morbakka virulenta | reverse complement strand
GAAAAAATCGATCTCGTCGTTCATGTGATTTTGCATCTGGGTCATTGTCGATTTGGAGAATTTTTTTGGAACTTGTGCCACCCCCGGTGGTAAGTGAAAGTTTTTCATTTCTGGTTTCTTTCTAAACTTATATGCCTTGTGTGTGGGTTGCTGTTGCTTTTCAGTGTCGTTCTTGCTGGTGTGTATAGACAGTACCCAGGAGTAATCCCGCAAAACCTCATGTGGTAAGATAACAACTGTTGGCTCTATCTCACAAGTGAAATACCAACCAGGAAATATGCATCTTGGAAGAGATATGCCCGGTGCAACCTACTCACTTGGTCACAGATACACACTGGGGGGGGCATTGCTGTGGGCTATAGAAATTCACTTTTTTGGGGGTGAGGGAAGGTTTGTTTCCTGTTTCATGAGGCCGGATTGAGCTTGGTCTTCCAATCTGCCTCCAGCAGCTTACACAACAACAACAACAACACAGTGTAAAAGGCACTAGTTTGGGTAATATGCTTTTCTCTTCCATAATGTTTTAGTATTTATTGACTTAAATCTATCCAAACTCTATCTCTGAAAAAACTAACTCATTAGCCTGCAACCAATAAGAGAAAAATAAATAAGGTGAGGTACTTCAAAAAAAGTTACACAGTTTCAATTGAAGACCACTTGCATAGCAAGCAAATGACCCTCCATTCCACCAATAATGCTATTCTATCAAATCAAAAGGATATCACAAAGGCAGATGGATGGATGGATGGATAAATAGATAGATAGATAGATAGATAGATAGATAGATAGATAGATAGATAGCGAGATTGATTGATGGATGGATGGATAGATAGATAGAGAGACAGACAGATAGATAGATAGATAGAGAGACAGACAGATAGATAGATATATAGATAGCGAGATTGATGGATGGATAGATAGATAGATAGATAAATAGATAGAGAGAGAGATAGATAGATAGATAGATAGATAGATAGATAGATAGATAGCGAGATTGATTGATGGATAGATAGATAGATAGATAGATAGATAGAGAGATAGATAGATAGATAGCGAGATTGATTGATGGATAGATNTATCTTTCTTAACTTATGACATGCGCTCCAAGCTAAAGCTTTTCTCACTTTGAAGTCTTTGTCTGTGCTCTCCATCCATGCTCCAGATATTTAAAATTGTTTACGATTTTTAAAATTGTTCCATCATGTGATTTTATGTTTATTGGTGTGTTGTGGTTAAAAGCTTGTATTTCAGTTTTCTTTGCATTGCAGTGTAGGCCAACTCTTCCTGCTTCGCGTTCAAGGTTTGTTAAAACTTCTTGTGCTTGGTTAATTTCTTCGGTTATTAGGGCGATGTCTTCTGCGAAATCAAGGTCCGTTACTATTGTTGGGTGGCTGCGGCAACTCTGTCGTTGCTTTATTGTAAAACCGAGTTCTTCTTCCCTACCCTGGAATGTATTTCTCATGATGTAATCGAGGACGATTGCGAAAAGGTATGGAGCTAGTGTGTCCCCTTGCAGTACCCCGGCAACAATTTGAAAGAATTTTGTTTCACCATCTGGTGTGATCACTTTTGCTCTAGTGTTTTCATACAGCTTGTGGATGGCGGCTAGGTAATTTTGGTGGAACATCGTATGCTTTTAAAATTTTTATCATCATGCCTCTATGTATAGAATAAAATCTGTTGGTATAACAGCACTGCAAAGCTTCCTCCGAAAAACCTTTCAGTATTAATCTTACAGTTATACAATGACTACAATTACCAATGACTACAATTACCACAATTACCAATGATTGCATGCTCGTATAGATTACCATGAGTCTTGTGGATTTCAGTCAAAAGAGCTCCCTAACTTAGTATTATTAAGTTCAAAGTAAATATTTTGTAGTTAATAATCTAGTATAATGTCCAGCAGTTGACTACTGCCAGTCATTATACTAGGATCGACCAGATCAGGAACATCTTCAGAAGTCCAAGTCACAGTGTTTCTAACTCTGTTATAAGTCTTTTTTCCCGAGTTGTTTGTGTGTTCAATTACTCTTTGTAGAATAATAATGTAGATATTTGCATGAAACTCATTTCCTTTCTATAATTAATGTCTTTATTTATTCACTAATGATGTTAATACTGTCATACATCATCATCATCATATTTGGCTTAATGCCCATTTTACATGCTAGTATGCATTGGACGATTTCTTGAAATTGACTTCCAAGTTATCCTATCCCTCACCAGGTCTCTGCTGAGACCTTTTTGTTTGAGATCCATCCTTATCACTTCCTCTCATGTTTTCTTCGGTCTTCCTCTGCTAGTGGTTCCTGTCACCTTGATTGTTCTGCATCTACTTGCCCATGCAATCTTTTTCTATTCTCTCCACACGACCAAACCAACGAAGCCTACTATTCTGTCCACTCTCCTATACATTTACACTAATATATAAATATAAGCACATGTATACTCAAAACCTGATATGTACTCCATAAAAAGGCATAAACACTTGAAATCAGCATAAAGATTTGGTCAGTAATAGTTGGGATGAATGAAAAGAAATTAATTTTGCTGCCAGTGTAATCAGCTACCTTTTCTACACCCAAATCCTTCTCCCTCATATTTTGCAAGCTATCCTTAATGGTCTTGACCAAAGTTACAGCAATGTCTGCCTTAATCACCTCATAAACACACCAGTCATTTAACTAGTGGACAACCTCTTGTTCTATAATCCTCCTTTTTCAATAAAACAACCACTGAACCATTAGTAATTATCTCTTAAAAAAACTTAATAAGATAGGTAACATACTGGAGTGGGCTCAGCTTTGCACTGTTGATATAGTTAGGCTTTATTCAAGTGGACCCCATGAGGATTGTCTTATGGCCACGAGGGAAACATTGGGTAGAAGAGGTAACCTGGAAATGGCTACTGATACCTTGGTAGGATTGGCATCCCTTGTTTTTCAGAATTATGTTTTTCAGAACTACTTAGAGTTACATAAAGTGATGTATAGGGAAAGGTTGTGGCTACCAGAAACAGGAACCAAGTTTTCAATTATTTATTTCTTCTCATGCCCCCCTCTCCTCCCTCCTTCACACATAATTTTTCTTTTCTTTCTCCCATACATCAATCTTTGTTTTTCAAAATTTGCTTTTAATACGTAATTTTTTTGGGGGTGTTATCATATGCATATCATATGATAGATAGGTGAATTGTATGAAAATGGGTAATATTAAGAAAAGAAGAACAAAGTAAATTGGGGCTGAGGAACAAATTATCATCAATATAACAACAACTTTTGACAAAGAAAGTCAGTGAAGATGTCTTTACCTATCAAGATGAAGAACTTTTTTTCCTATTCTTGATAATGAGGCTGATACTAGAGATTCTGGTAAACCTAAAATCAAATAATAAGAGCATTAAAAATAATGGTATTTCTCAAAATAATTGCATTGGAGAAAGTATTAAAGGTCTGATGTAGCTTTATTCATCATCATCATTATCATCATCACCATCATCATCATTATCACCATCATCATCATCATTGCCATCATCATTCATTTGTTTTGAATATCATGTTCCCCACATAGGGGTTTGCACGTGGTGATAACATGCCATAAGTTTCTTTATCCATAACATATTCTTCAATGGATCCACATTGGTCATTTTCCATACTTTCCTGTCTTGACAAACCAGATCATTTCAAGTTTACCTTGGTCGTCCACGACTGCATTTGCCAACAACATCCACATTGTAGGCTTGCTTGATGCCAAATTCACTATGTGAAACATTCCCATACCAATGTAGCCTGTATTATTTTTGGGTTTTTTCAAGGTTCTACAACTCTGCAACCTTGTTGGTGATGTTAGGTATTAAAGACCTAGCATCAACCCAAAGATACAACAGGCTACATTGGTATGGGCATGTTTCAACATGCATGTTTCTACAACTCAGAGCAACAAAGCACAAAGCAGATGGGCTACCCCCAATGGTCTGGCAAGCTGTAAGATGGTGGACAAATGGGAGAATACAACCACCCCACTACGAGACTATGTCCCCGCACCAAGTACCATGGTTATTTCCAATGTGGTCCTCCAGTATTTATTTATTCATTTATTTATTCATTTATTTATTCATTTATTTATTCATTCATTTATTTATTCATTTATTCATTCATTTTATATTTATTGATTTATTCATTTATTTATTTATTCATTTATTTATTTGATATTTATTGGTTGTTCTACATCAGTATTAAAAAATTTAATATATAAATAAATAAATAGTTGAGAACCACATTGGAAATAGCCATAAATATTACTGATTTATGTATCATCCTCAGTAAATGTGCTACTGTTATCAACGAAAGACCTCTATTAAAAGAAAATTGAACAAAATAAAAAACGGATACAATTCGATTTTTGAAAAAAGAAAAACAGTTGATTTGAATAAGAAAATTAAAACAACTAGATACCAGAATATCAGAATAACAGTTGACTAGATTAAAATAAATATTAATAATATCCACATAATATAAAAAATAGATCATAAACTATAATTTAGAGTGATATTTAGGATAACCTAAACATAGGCTAGATAAAAAACAAGAAAAGTTCAAAATTATTCTTCGTCTGAGTTCCTTATCCTTTCAGGACGTTAGAGATCATGGTCTTCCATCTCTTTCTCTCTTTTGTCAGTGCTAAAATTTCACAGTCACTCATCTTCCATTGGAGATCCTTGTTCAAGCTGGTAATGAATTTCAGTCTCTGTCTTTCTCTACTTTTCTTATCTTCAATCTTCCCTGTTAATACCAAATTTTTCATTCCTTCACATCTCATGACCCAGAAACTGCAGTTGTCTTTTTCTAATTACCTTCATCAACTTTCTTTTCATTCCTGCTCTCTCTAATGCCACTTCATTGCTCACTTTGTCAGTCCAAGATATTCTAAGAATTCTTCTCAGGAACCACATTTCCACTGCGTCTATTCGTTTCTTCATGCTTTCATTGATGGTC
>RDPX01000494.1:149093-163024 GCA_003991215.1 Morbakka virulenta | reverse complement strand
GATTGAATGGTTGAGAGATTGAATGGTTGAGTGATTGAATGGTTGAGAGGTTGAATGGTTGAGCGATTGAATGATTAAGTGATTGAATGGTTGAGGAATTAAATGGTTGAGTGGTTGAGAGATTGAATGATTGAGTGTTGCGGGAATGAATATTTGAGTGGTCAAGTGGATAACTGATTGAGTGGTTTTGTGATCAAGTGATCTGGTAATAACAGAATCATTCGAGGAAGTGATTGAGTGATTGAATGATTGAGTGTTTGATTGAGTGTGTGCTTGAATGATTACATGGTCCAGTGGTTTTAGTGACTGAATGATTGAGTGATCAAGTGATTGAGTGATGGAAAGGGAATATGAAATTTCGAACTATTTTGTTTAATTGCTACTTTGTAGAAACAATAAGTTAGTATTTTATTTCTAGCTTTTTTTACTAAACAAATTGTTCGCCTACCGCTAACTGATATCAAATTGAAAAATCATGTGTAGAGAAAAGTTCTAACATGTTGTACAATAATATAATAGCGTAGTCATAATATGAAGATAATCGTCGACCAAGGCCTTCTTATTAACCAATATTTGTCTTTCAAATTTTAGATTACTTTAGTATTTATTGTTAAAACTGTAAGAATTCCTGCTTTATTTCGAAATACGAAAGGATAAACCTTCGTAGGACGGAATATGCATTGACGAAGATCTACCACCCGTCTTCAACACAAATTACCTGTTTTTTTCTCTCAGATTTTTTTGTTAAGGTCAACTTTGTTTGATCTTCAGACATCATGGCCGATTCTTGCCAATTTGTAGACAAATCTTAACAACTTGCTTCTTTTTTTCCCTAACTGATTAGTTTTTGAATCTTGTATTTAACTTGAATCACTAAAAAGGAGGATATTTTAGTGAACTATGGAAAAAGGGAAAACCTTTGCTGATGCAAAATTTCATTTTTGAGTCAATTCTCTTTCTGTGATGAAGTATCTCCTGTACAAAACAGGTAAGAGTATTCTTTATATTTTCAATTAAAACTTGTTTATAATGCCAGCATCAGTGGAAGCACAACTACTATTTCTTATATTAATATTATAGAAAATTCGAGCTAGCCACTCTTATTAGCAAAATCATCAAAAAGTAGAATTTTTTTCTTGATTTTTGCGAAAACAAATCCAAAAATATGCTCGTATTTGTGAAATTCAAAGAATATTATATCACAGCATTTTGTAAATATATTTTTCTCGAATAAATATTTACGTTATGTAGAAATGTATAGCGAATATAAAGAAGATTTTGTGGTCCAACAGGTGACTATATTTTAATGGAATAGTATTAGGATTAGTAACATTTTAATTTGATTACTTCATTTAATTGATAATACAGCTAACTCTTTCAAACTATACTATTACAACGGTTTTTGTTACTGTACCACGTTTTGGTATCTTTATCGCGTGTTTGGAGTACCAAAAAAACGCCAATGCATTTTATTAATGATAGACTTAAAGCATTATCAAATTTTATCCAGGTATGATATTCTTCTCTGTTGAGTAAGACCTTAAAATCGGACGTTCAACAAAATAAATTTTAAAGATTTTTAGAGTCAGTAATGGAAGGAGGAAAGAAAAGGTAATGTTGCGTTCATGCCTTGCACCATAAAAATGACGTTGGATACAGATTTTCTTTGCTCTCCCTCTATGTCCTTGTGTGTGCCACTCTGTGTCTGTTTCTTATTCTCTCTGTGTGTTCCTCTGTCTCCCTTCTCTCTCTTGCCTCTATCTCTCCCCCTATCTCCCACATCTCTCCCCCCTTTGCCTCTCTCTCTCTCTCTCTCTCTCTCTCTCTCTCTCTTTGTATGTCTCTCTCTTTCTTTCTTTCTCTCACTCTCTCTGTGTCTCTCTGTCTCTCTCTCTCTCTCTGTGTCTGTCTGTCTCTCTCTCTTTGTGTGTCTGTTTGTCTCTTTGAATCTCTTTGTGTCTTTCTGTCTCTGTCTCCCTGTCTCTCTGTCTCTCTCTCCGTGTCTCTGTCTGTCTCTCTATCTGTCTCTTCCTCTCTGTGTGTGTGTGTGTCTCTCTCTCTCTCTCTTGTATCAACGCACTTTTAAATCCTTTGAAAACACCCTTTCATTAAGTATGGCAAAACACTCTTTCTGTAAATATAACTGCTTTAACCATGTTCACTCATTTTTTGCCTTACATGTTTGTTGAGAGCATTTGTTCCTGTTTAAGGAGGAAGTTGCTCTCTTAGACGAAGCTCAGCTCTATTTATGTGATCAAGATAAGATGTTTAGTAATAGGAACCTCCAAGGTAGTATTGATTGACAGAACAAAAAAGGACTCTGAGTGATCTTTAGCCGAGAAGGAAGCTTTATCTTGTAACAACATGATTTTTTTGTGCCTTTTGCTAAGAGTGATAGAACCTTCAATTCTAAGAGAATTAAATAATATCTCTCAGATATTAACTATTTCTACTTCTGGGNATCATAAATGTTTGCGGCACTTTTTTCAAGTAAAATTCTGTGGCGTATGTATCAAGGTTTCACAGCATACAAAAGAAAAAGAAGAAGAAGAAAAGGAAGAGAGGAAGAGGAAAAAGATGAAGAGGTTGAAAAAGCAAAAGGAGAAAAAAGAAGAAGAAGGGATAAAGAAGAGAACAAGAAAAAAGAAGTTGAAGGAGAGAAAGAATAAAAAGAGGAGGAAGAAGTAATAGTAGGAGAAGAAACAGAGGTAGAAAACAGTAGGAAGAAAAGAGAGAAAAGAAAAAGAGGGATGAAAAGAAGGAGAAGAAAGGGAAAAGTAAAGAAAAAGAAGAGGAAAAAGAGAATGAAGAAGAGGAATAAGAATACGATCCAACATTTTCTTTATTAGTAAGAATTGCTAGCGTCCAGCAATCAAAATTAGCGTCACATTCAGCAGTAAGCTAACTATGCAATATTTGTCACTTGTTTGGCGTAACTATAAGGCTGGGTCAAAAATTAATACGTTTTTGTTGATCAGGCGACGTTTTAGGTCAAATAATTTGAAACTTTGTTCTGTTATAAATGGTTATAACTGCTTATGGCTTGGTACATAGCCATTTTTCAGGTTCATTCACTTGTGAGAAAACTTCAAAATGGCTGCCCCCATTAAAGCTGTATCAAAACCAAAGAGTAAGTAATTGTTGAATTTCTTGTTTCTGAAGGAGAAACTCCTGTGAACATTCACGCATGGGCAGAGAATGTGTTTCAGGACAATGCTTCAAATCATACCTATGTGCGCAGGTGAGTCTATCGTCTGAATGATGAGTTGGAAACTGAGACTAGGATTGACGTTTGTGAACCTTCTCAATGAAGCAAACTCTGTACCGTACCCTAACGTAACCATAACGTACTCTGTCAGGGTACGTTACGGTGTGAGATATATTAAATTGGCTACCTGGTTGCTTTTTTTTCGCGGAAAAGGCAAAGAGGCTTCTTAATGCTACTGAGTCTTAATTTCTAGACCTATTTGAGTGTATACAAACGTAAATTCTACATTCGTCAAATTCGTCAAATTCGTCAAATTCTACAAGCGGAATGATCCTTCTGTCCTACTTTTAGTTTGGCCTATAATTCCAAAAGATATTTGTTCATTTGTATACATTTCAGGGCAAGTAAACTACAATTTTTTTTATTTCTGTTCCTTTTGTAGGCTGTACCTGTGATGAAAATTCGACACCTTCAGAGGGCCACTGTCATTGCCACCCTGTTCATTTCCTTTTTGGTATTCCTTCAACTCAAAAATTCTTTGAAACAAGACAAAATGTACAGTAAGATAAAAAGATATTTCGGAGTTACATTTTCTTCGTTCCATGCAGATGAGCTCCATAAAGAAATTAATATTGGGGAAGGAAAGGAATTTGAGCAAGCTAGTGTCGCTAATTTGGGACGAATTGCGTTAAGAAAATTAAAAGCGCTGAAGGAAATATACAAAAACCGAGTTGATCAGCATGTTCTTTTGATCAAAGACTTATTTGGTGATCCATTAGGGGATTATCAAACGCGCAATTATTCACATATTATGGTAACGACAGAGCCTAATTGTAATGATGTGCCATTTTTGTTAATCCAGGTTCACTCTGCCCCGAATCATTTTCGGAGTCGCGAGGCTATTCGTCTTAGCTGGGGCAATCCACAGAACGTAATGAATAAACACAGTGTTTCGCGTTCGAGAGATTGGCGGACTATCTTTATTATCGGACAAAGTGAGATTGCGGAATATAACGCCCTAGTTCATCATGAATCCTGTATTCACAAAGACATTCTGGTGGCTGACTTTGCCGATACGTATCGTAACTTATCTCGAAAGACAGTTTATGCCATACGATGGGCAGCCAAAAAATGCTTACCTCAATACATGCTAAAAACAGATGAGGATTGTTATGTAAATCCGTACAATATCATAAGCTTTTTAAAAACGTACGACGTACACAATCGCAATCATATACTTTACACCGGTAGAGTTCAGTGGGTTATGACACCCTATCGAGATAACACGAGTCGATATTTCATATCCAAAGAGGATTACCCTTTTGATATTATCCCTCCATATGTTTCAGGAGGTGGATACCTATTCTCTGGTAGTGCAATACCAAAATTAGCAAATGTATCTCGCTTTATGAGAGTTATACCTAACGAAGATGCCAACTTTGGTTTATTGATGCATGCCATTGGGATCGATCCAGTGGAAAATAACAATATCATACCTTATATTTACTGTGAAGGATCTATTTGGAATCGAAGTATTTGTGACTTTGTATCTCCATTTGTTATTCATGGCATCACAACGGACAAACAAATTGAAATTCATTATAGTGTTCTGACTCTCCGTAGCTCTCCCTTTATCTGTAAACATCTAAGAACGTTGAGGAAAAAAACCGACCCTCCACTCTACTGTAAAACATAGTAATGTTAATTATTAGATAAAGAAGACTAGCATGTAAAAAGAAAAACATAAATTCTCTTTATTCTTTCAGATTAAATCAGAATCTGTTCAGACCATAGCAGATTTACTGTGCCAAAGTAAATTTTATGTAACACTTTTGTAAGGTGTGAGGTAAAGTAAGAAAATCCTATTTCTTTGAAAAACGAACTTTCTGTATTTTTTGAAACTTTATTATTCAAAATTAAGAATATATTTACGTCAATATTAACATCAATAACATAAATTTTATAATGTGACAATGTGATAGTGTCTGAAACGTTTTGCGTTGACAAATCAGGAAGAATGAGCAAATAAGAATGGCACCTAGGATTATAAGCTTAAAGCTACGTGACAGGAAAAGAAGCGATGCCATCCAGAAGAAACTGAAAGCATGCAACATCACAGAAAAGGCAAAGAAAGCACATTGCAATAATATGGTAATCGAGAAAGAGCTCACAATGGCAAGTCAGTAAAGGACACCATAAGCATGGCAGTGGAAGGTAACCGATAGCACTGAAGAGCGAGAACAAGGCGGAAATACAACATGAAGAGAAATCTGTAAACGTCAGATTAACGCGGAATAAAAACCGGCATCGGCTAACAAGACGTTTTTGGTAGACGATACGGATTTTTACGGATTTTTACGGATTATTACGTAGCACAAGGCCGACGGCAAAGACCAGGACGGATATATTTACGAGAAGTGTTTCATGTTTTACTGCCATCTGATGAGATGTGAATAATGCAAAATATTAGACTCAATCCACGAACTAGCAAAATCATTCATCAGCGATTATTATTATTATCTATGTACCCATTAATCTGTTAAAAGATTTTACACAGATATAAAATGTAAGTAACTATCTACTTTGTTTATATATGCGTCATACTTTCTTTAGTGAAATACTGTCGTTAAATGAACCACGTAAAGATCATACCGCTCAACTTCATTCTAGATGGGATAAAACATTAAATTATGGTTTATTGGCACTCTCAAAATAATTAGAATTGGTAATTTTGGAACTCCCTGAAAGCAGGGTGGTTCAAATGCGGTAAGGTATATAGGTTAAGTACATCTGTAAGTATATCTGTAACCAATAAATATGTATATTCTTGTAATTTTTGCAAATAACATTTTGTCTGTTGGTGCTACATTTTTTCATCTACATATACAAGAAATGTAATTCTATGTCATGTGAATATACAGACTCACTGAGATGTTCGATTTTTTAAGATATAGTCTGCCCTACTAAATGCCTCATCTTCCACGTAGCTTTTCTGTTTGATCGTCCCCAATAACGGTTCTGGAGCCAAAACAGTACAAATTTTCTGCTTTGCTACCTAATGCGTAAGTAGTCAATGGTTATATGTACATCTTAGTGTAGCGAACACATGTTCTCGAGAGAGAGAGAGAGAGAGAGAGAGAGAGAGAGGAAGAGAGGAAGACAGAAAGACAGAAAGACAGAAAGACAGAAAGACAGAAAGACAGAAAGACAGAAAGACAGAAAGACAGAAAGACAGAAAGACAGAAAGACAGAAAGACAGAAAGACAGAGAGACAGAAAGACAGAAAGACAGAAAGACAGAAAGACAGAAAGACAGAAAGACAGAAAGACAGAAAGACAGAAAGACAGAAAGACAGAAAGACAGAAAGACAGAAAGACAGAAAGACAGAAAGACAGAAAGACAGAAAGACAGAAAGACAGAAAGACAGAAAGACAGAAAGACAGAAAGACAGAAAGACAGAAAGACAGAAAGACAGAAAGACAGAAAGACAGAAAGACAGAAAGACAGAAAGACAGAAAGACAGAAAGACAGAAAGACAGAAAGACAGAAAGACAGAAAGACAGAAAGACAGAAAGACAGAAAGACAGAAAGACAGAAAGACAGAAAGACAGAAAGACAGAAAGACAGAAAGACAGAAAGACAGAAAGACAGAAAGACAGAAAGACAGAAAGACAGAAAGACAGAAAGACAGAAAGACAGAAAGACAGAAAGACAGAAAGACAGAAAGACAGAAAGACAGAAAGACAGAAAGACAGAAAGACAGAAAGACAGAAAGACAGAAAGACAGAAAGACAGAAAGACAGAAAGACAGAAAGACAGAAAGACAGAAAGACAGAAAGACAGAAAGACAGAAAGACAGAAAGACAGAAAGACAGAAAGACAGAAAGACAGAAAGACAGAAAGACAGAAAGACAGAAAGACAGAAAGACAGAAAGACAGAAAGACAGAAAGACAGAAAGACAGAAAGACAGAAAGACAGAAAGACAGAAAGACAGAAAGACAGAAAGACAGAAAGACAGAAAGACAGAAAGACAGAAAGACAGAAAGACAGAAAGACAGAAAGACAGAAAGACAGAAAGACAGAAAGACAGAAAGACAGAAAGACAGAAAGACAGAAAGACAGAAAGACAGAAAGACAGAAAGACAGAAAGACAGAAAGACAGAAAGACAGAAAGACAGAAAGACAGAAAGACAGAAAGACAGAAAGACAGAAAGACAGAAAGACAGAAAGACAGAAAGACAGAAAGACAGAAAGACAGAAAGACAGAAAGACAGAAAGACAGAAAGACAGAAAGACAGAAAGACAGAAAGACAGAAAGACAGAAAGACAGAAAGACAGAAAGACAGAAAGACAGAAAGACAGAAAGACAGAAAGACAGAAAGACAGAAAGACAGAAAGACAGAAAGACAGAAAGACAGAAAGACAGAAAGACAGAAAGACAGAAAGACAGAAAGACAGAAAGACAGAAAGACAGAAAGACAGAAAGACAGAAAGACAGAAAGACAGAAAGACAGAAAGACAGAAAGACAGAAAGACAGAAAGACAGAAAGACAGAAAGACAGAAAGACAGAAAGACAGAAAGACAGAAAGACAGAAAGACAGAAAGACAGAAAGACAGAAAGACAGAAAGACAGAAAGACAGAAAGACAGAAAGACAGAAAGACAGAAAGACAGAAAGACAGAAAGACAGAAAGACAGAAAGACAGAAAGACAGAAAGACAGAAAGACAGAAAGACAGAAAGACAGAAAGACAGAAAGACAGAAAGACAGAAAGACAGAAAGACAGAAAGACAGAAAGACAGAAAGACAGAAAGACAGAAAGACAGAGGGACAGAAAGACAGAGGCAGAGACAGAGAGGGAGAGAGAAAGAGAAGGGGGGGAGAGAAGGAGAGAAAGCAACTAGAAAACTAACTTTTTGCTGACAAGTGCCAATTCTATGGACATAATGAACCAACCGGTAATTTCAAAATGTTATATCTTATTGTCTAAATACACGCTATTAATCGCAATTTTTCTAATTGTTTCTAACAGTAGAAAATAAATTATTTGAGGAAAAAATAAGGCAAGAAAAAGAGATAAAATTTCAATAAAGGAAAGTTTAATATATATAAAGAAATAAAAAAGTTGAAATGGAAAAGGAAAGAAAGAAAAACAAGGATAGAAATATGAAATACGAGAAACAATAATAACTAAAAGATTTGAAAAAGATATGGTGAGTTGAAAATGCAGCTGCTTCTTGTATGCCTGGTTCGTAATACTTATTTTCTCCAAAGTGTGGTATTCTCGGTCATTTATCAATTATTCAGAAATTACATTTGTACTGAAAAATGTAAAGCAAACAATAATAACTAGAAGTAACAAGTAGTAAACAGGTTATTATCCAAACGACTGGACCACATTGTGTAGCAAAATGCTAAAATTTTGCCAAGGACTGGTACAAGTGGCCTTTAAGATCACCAGAAGATTCTGAGTTTTTCATTGATGGTTCCCTGGTGGACCCATTTTGTCTTTCACAGGTTCCCATCTATGGAAGACCAGAAAGAAAGCAACAGAACAAGAAAAAGGAGGACAGAAAGCTCGCAAGACAACATGGAATGCAAGACCTATGGATCGCCCCTCCAGGTCTCTCCAAGGGAAGGCCCTTTCCCTTGGGTTGATCTACAGCCAGTGCTAAGCCATCTCGAGACCTCCCCCCTGCTTTACATGGTTGAACCCTATAGCTGAAGATGCGACCAAGGAGAGACCAGAGCTTTACAATTGATCTCAGCTAAAAGGCCTGCGATCACCAGAACCACCAAAGAATGTTCCATGACAAAGAAATGCTGAACCTAAACCAAAAAGGACACAATAGGTTCAGCTGGTAAGTACAACCCAAGAATGGTATCGTTCCTCGTGGGGTTCCAATATAAGCCCACACAATAACCAATATGTTAGACAGTGTTGACATATATTTTTCTGATAAATAATAAAATATCAGGCAATATTTGCTTGCTATTAACTTTTATTAGCGTGCTATGTCTGTACTATTGCTTGCAAATGGCCTCCACAGCGCTTGAATCGGAGCCCTTGTATGTGAACTCGTCTGATTTGCATCCTCGATAGAAATAAATACTTTTTTATTTATATCAAGCCTTTATAATTTCTTTTTTTATAGCGACGTTTTGCGAGGTACCTCTTCCATAGTCAAGCTATTACAGTTATTAGATAGAGTTCTTTGAGATATAAACAGTAAGGACCAATGTGATGACAGAGATGGAGTTATTATTATTATTGTTATTATTATTATTATTATTATTATTATTATTATTATTATTATTATTTGATAATATTTCAACAGGTGCATTATATCAGTTTACATAAATGTTTTTCATATAAGTCCTGTGCATAAAAATTTAAAATAATAAGTATAATACAATTAAAATAATGAAGAAAGACAATTAATTTACAAATAGATATTGTACAAGTTTTGAAATCAGTGGTAAAAAGTTAGGCGAGTGAAAATTCTTTAAGATGTGTCTAGGAAAATATTGAACATCTGAACAGGTGTGACATTTAAAACACAAGGCAATTGGGTGTAAATCTTTTCAGACACATTTACAAATTCAGAAATAGGTCCAACTTTTTACAGAAAGAACCATATTTAGATTCTGTTCTGCTATCTAATGGTAAGTCATTATAAACTACTATCCCATTGTAATAAAAAGACTTTTTAGTACTTTCTAGTTTCACTTAAGGCATTCTGAAAAGTTTATTATTGTTTCTGGTTCCTTTGTCGTGATTTACGAGTTCAAAATAATCTTCGAAGTTTGGAAAAGTTTGATATAATGTTGACGTGATAGTTGTGCTGTAGAGAATGACTTGTTTCTTCTCGTTTTATTGATTTTCTTATTCATGTTCTATGATACTCTTTAACAATTAACCTCCTTCACGCCTATCAAGGCGCGCGCGCATCACTACACCCTTTCGAGACAAACAAACATGGCTTCCTATAGTTTAGCCCGTCTTTCAGACGACATTTCGAAAACGTATTTGCCGTACAAACCGACTCTGAGGCAGCGCCAGAGAGCGGATTTATACAGCCAAGAGCAGTATCTTAATGCTGTGAGGATTCAGAACAACACTGGAGCCATTTTTGATGTGAGTGCGACCTGTTTTCGGAGTCAGCACAAAACCAAGAAACCGCATCGTGAGCATCTCACTATCGACCCAGAGTCGAAGACAGTGACAGAAGCAAATTGCAAATGCAAAGCTGGGTAAGTGTATCATGCATTGTCAGATATAGCGTGTAATTAGTTTTCACTTGACTGTCTAAACTTCAGCTCTTGCAGACTCAGATTAGACTACTTGTGCCTCATCGAAAGCCTTTTGTTTTAGTTTAGGTCAGAAGGTCAGTAGGATAGGCCGTGAGAAAAGACTAGTACAGTACTGTAGTAGGGAAGGGGAAGCCTATCAGAAACGGTGACAAGCCTGC
The DNA here is from genome assembly GCA_003991215.1 of Morbakka virulenta. Lineage (NCBI taxonomy): Eukaryota > Metazoa > Cnidaria > Cubozoa > Carybdeida > Carukiidae > Morbakka > Morbakka virulenta. Next base: position 152,343 of record RDPX01000494.1, on the reverse strand, counting down.
CTCAGCTTGTAGATCGATGCTATTCTTAAATAATTTTGTCAGTCGCAGTTTATGAGAGTTGATCTAGCAGGCCAGTGTTGACAAGTAGTGTATGTCATGTGTATGTACATGTGTATACATATGTTGTACTGTCATATCATAAGCTATACACTAATGTAGGTTGGTGTTTACCATCTGACAGATCATCTGAGTAAATGCAGCATGAGAAAACCAGGCTAAAGCTGGACTGTTTTACTGCATCAGTTTCAACATAAAGGTACTTGTTGTTTATTCCCTCCTCTACCATCAAAAGATTAAGGAAACTTTTGTCCTATAAAAAAAAATTTTCCCCCAATAAATTATATATTAAACGAAAGAACATTTATTCCTCTATAATTGTTGTAAATATCTTGTTCAAAATTGAATATTAAGTTGGTCAACTAATCCGATCAAAATGATGACTATCCCAGGATCGGCAAGTGTAAAAAATTGTTCTCAAAATCAATCCTGACGTAAATTGTACATCAAAACGAAAGAGCATTTATGTAAATGATATACTTTTAAAACTTATATATTTTTGTTCAGCATAAATTACTGATTTTAATAGTATAAGTTCGCTTTCCGTATCTTGTTTACTTGTTTAGATATGACTTTGTATGTTTGAACCTCAGGGTTGATTTTGAGAAAAATTTTTCACTTGCCGATCCTGGGATAGTCATAATTTTGATAGGATTAGTTGACCAACTTAATATTCAATTTTGAAAAAGATATTTTCAACAATTGTAGAAGAATAAATGCTCTTTCATTTAATATATAATTTGTTGGGGAAAAATGTTTTTGTAGGGCAAAAGTTGGAAGGTAAACTTACTGATGCTGGTGACTGATTTGTTATGATCGGACTCGAAAAATAGCGGCCAGCTAGACCGGAGGGAGGTGTGACTGAATAACGCGCGCTGATTGGCTGCGCTGCCAGGGGTTAATTACAAAGACAATGAATGCATGCTTTTTGTGAAGCGCTGGGTGCAGCTGAGCTGTCTGCTTTGCCGTCGCTTAATTCAGTAATTACAGCGTTGCTTGGAAACAACCAGAGTGCAGAATACGAGAAGTAAGTCGACGAACTCCTGAAGAACTTTCAAAAAAGTAGGGGGCTCTCATGTCAGTCAAAATGGACGTTCTACGGTCTCACTTGTGGAGACTTAAGTGAAGAACAGGGATAGCATTTCTATCAGGACATTCGTGTCATGGAAGAACGCTACCAAGGCCGGTGCGATGTACATTTTCTTGCAGACTACTGTTGGTGTTTGAAACGAGACGTGGTGGCTACTCAGCACAGAAGAAAGTTACTAAAAAGGCCATTCTTTTGTGATTAGTTTTTGTGTAATAAAATAATCGTTATTTTCTGACGTTAGTTAGATAAAATGCATGCTTTTTGTGAACCACTAAATCCAAAATTAAACGTAATAAATAGCACTAAATGTCGTTAATAACAATTCTTTTACAACCTCGTATCTCAAAAACCTGACCTGGTTGGACAAAATGAGTATGATCTTGGATTTTGGATAGTAAATTACCCTAGAATCAGCAATCATATGTTTGACCTTTCAAACTTCGCAGGGCAATGTAATCAACTGCACTGGCTTCGAATAATAGCTTACCTGTGTATCCTTTTCTCACAAAATTTCCGAGTGCTCTTAATCTAATGTTTGTTCTTTTTTATCACTAATAAAAGTAATTTTCTCTAGTTCCTTTCATGGATTTTTCTCAGTTGTTTATTTTGACAATATGAATACATGTAGCCTCCATATATAAATGTGTATTAAAAATAATATGGTATATATCTATATACAGTATTACTTTACTCGTATCTTCATCTAACTTTTGCTGACTTTTACTTTTATTTCTTCCTTTTCTTTCTTACAACGACATGTTTCTCTCAAAATAATTTGTTTCATTTAGGTTCCTCATACTCTTACTTTTGTTTTGAGATTCTTCTTCTTTTTCTTTCGGCTGCTTCCTGATTCAGGGGTCGCCACAGCGAATTTTCGTCCTCCATATGGCACAATCTAGGGCCTCCTTGCGTCTTAGCCCCTTCTTCATCATATCAGCTTTGATGTTATCCACCCATCTTTGCTTTGGTCGCCCTCTTCTTCTCCTTCCTGGTATATCCATCCTCAGCACTCTTCTCACAACATAGCCCTCTTCTCTCCTCTCCACGTACCCAAACCATCTCAACCTGGACTCTCTTATCTTCTGAGAGAGTTCTCCAACATCCAGCCTGTTTCTCACTATCTCAATGCGCAACTTGTCTCTTTGACTAACACCCAGAGCCCATCGAACCATTCTCATTTCTGCTACGTTCATCCGTTTCTCGAGTCCTGCCGTCAAAGGAACATTTTCCATGCCGTACATCATTGCCGGTCTTATTATTGTCTTGTAGAGCTTGGCCTTCACTTTCTCTGGCACTCTTTTGTTTTCAGATTGTGCCAAACTTTTTCAAAAAAAATGGGGTAAAAAACCGTCGCTGTCTGAGTATTTTTAAAAGTAAATTCAAAACTTGATAACTTTGTACTTAAAAATGAGCATCCTTTGGAACCGACATTGTGATTCAGAGAATTATTTATTGATTTAGTTATTTATTTATTTATTCTATTATATGTCTTTTATTCATTTAATTATTGATTGACCAACAATCTTGTTGCGAGATACTTGCAATCAGTCATTTAAACAATGTACCCAGTCAAATGGGTCACTTGTGCCGAAGGGAAGACAGTTACGTTGGCAAACGGATGGACAGTCTAGTGGTTGGAAAGAGGAAACGGGGAAGACCGAAAAGGCGTTGGCGTGACAACATCCGGGACGATCTGAAAGAGATTGGTGCGACTGAAGAGGACACGCAAGACAGGAGGGAACGGCGAATGCGAATCTGCACCGGCGACCCCATCTAAATGGGATTCAAGCCAGTGGAAGAAGAAGACCCAGTCAAATGGAGAAAGGAAGCGTATTAACAGCAGATGACAAAAGCGACAAAGAGATCAAAAGAAGGATAGGAATTGCGAAAACTACGTTCGAAATGCTACCTGTTGTCAACCTTATTGAACGGTAGTGAATGCTGGATAATTTCAGCCGCAATGGAGAACAAGTTAGAGGCAACAGAAATGTGGTTTTATAGAAGAATGTTAAAAATATCATGGACAAAGATGGTCACGAACACTTGGTTGAAAACTTCAAATAATTAGGAAGTGTGTTAACAGCAGATGGCAAAAGCGACAAA
>RDPX01000494.1:103567-120476 GCA_003991215.1 Morbakka virulenta | reverse complement strand
ATATATATATATATATATATATTAAATTAGCTTTTTACATACGTCTTTAATAATAGGCTCTACTTTTGAGAAAATATGCTCCGATAACTTGAAAGTCACTAAACAAGGGACTTCTAGTCCCTTTCCTCTTTTGTTTTCTCGTTTTCCTAACAAGAAAACTTCCATGGAGCCACCAGACAACAAAATCAGGGTGTACGTCGTAGAAAATAGTTGTGGGATGCGTCCCACAATTTTACCATCCTTCAGAACTTTCAAGGCATGTTCATCGTATTGATTACCAGGCTCTCTTTCACAAGTCAGCTGCTCTTGAACATGTGGGGTCCATTTGCCTTTATATACGTGATGTCCAGTAATAAAACAGTTAAACTCAAATACACATGGGCGGCACCTAGTTGCTCTCGCCATTGCAGATTCCTCCAGATTCCTCATGTAACATTTACCAAAAATTTCACACTAGATATAATCGTTCGAATCTGACCATAACATAAATTTTGAATAATAACATTGCATTCGAAATTCCAATGCAATCATAACACGTGTGAAAATGAAAAGAAGTATTATGCGAAATCCCTACGGTATAGAACAGTGGAAAACCCGACCAGGATGGGTTTTTTCCAACAGCACAAATCTCATCTGATCATGGATTCGGCCAAACCTCATTTAGGAGATGTGCCTGAATTTTTAACGAGACACAACGCAGAATGTAAAATCATCGATGGTGGTATGACTCCATTGCTCCAATTTCTTGATACGCATGTCAATAAGCCAATCAAAGATATTCTAAAAATGAGATGGGCAGATTGGATCGCAAATGGTACTGAAGAGTTCACCAAGCAGGGAAAACGTCGTCGTGCATCTCACGAAACGATTTGCCAGTGGGTATTTGAAACCTGGAAGTCAGTAGCAAAACCAGCATTCATCGTCAGTGGATTTCAGCAATGCGGATACATCGAATGGAATGGTGATTACCAGAAGCTTCACTCACGATTGCGTGATACGAGTTTGAATCGAGCTGTCCCTATAGGAGCAATCTTAGAGGTAAACGAAATGTTGCTGGAGCTTGAGGAGGCGAATGAGGATGTTTCAAATGAAATCTACGAAGATTAAGATCATAACACAGACGATTAGAACGAGAAGGAAGGGTCTGTGTCTGATGAGGACGAAGGCTCTGTGTCTGATGAGGACGAAGGGTCTGTGTCTGATGAGGACGAAGGGTCTGTGTCTGATGAAAATGACGAGGATATTAAAATGACTTATAGATAGTTCCATTGTATCTTTTAATCTGTGATATTTCTGAGGTTACGAATCCCAAAACAGTATCTTTTTTGCTTACTCTATAGAATCCTTACAAACAGGGCTAAAGAATAAGGTAATTCAAAGTGATACTCAGCAAAAAAGATATAGGCACCGGGCGCCTATATGCGACCCTATTTTTGTAAATTTGAAAACGCAGAAAATTTAAATATCCGGATATAGGCGCCGGCACCTTAATGCAAGGTTATAGGGTACATAGGGGAAATAAAGACTTTTGTTTAGTTGTATGACATAAGACAAACGAATTAAAACTAATTGATTGTGTCTGATAAGTTTTCTTCCTCCAATATCAACGAAATAATAAAAAAATAATAAAAAGGGTTTTCGCATAGTTCGGCTAACTGTTCGGCTTCGTTAAAGGCTTCAGTTATATTGGTCTTTCTAAAGCCCGAGATAACGATATTTTCGGATTGTTTTAAGTGTTGGTACATCTGAATAATCCACTTGGCATGCAAAGGTTTCATGACACTCAGCTTCACGTCCAGTTTAACATCATGAGCGATAACTCCTCTGTTCGGATGTTGAAGAACTTTCTCTACATACCAATATCGGTATTTGTCAGCAACGAAACATTTCGCACTCTTGTTTACCGAAATGTCCAAAGGCTAGAATAGGTGTATCACGATGAAGTTTTTCAGCTTTAGCAAATAATTGACAGCACCAGTTGTCTGTCCTTGAAAAACGTCAAATATCAGCATAACTTTTGCATTCTCAGTAAGATTTAGTTCCTTACGTTTTCTCTTGATGTAGGGAATATGATCTTCTTTAGGTACTCTAATACGATTCCTTCATTCGACTAATGATTTAGAGAATGGGTTATATGAAATGACTGGGGAAAATTGACCTTTAGGTAGCATCTTTCAGTAGATTGATTGTCAAAGCTGCGAAGAAAGCTGCCTGACTCCTCGAAGATCACCCATCGAGACTAGCCTTCGAAGGACCAACCAACTTGAGAAGAAAACAGTCAAACTGGAGAGTGAAAGCTAAAACCTTAAGCCATAAAATACCACGTGTCCTCCAGCAAAGAACTGACCTTGTATACTTCACTCACCTACCATCGCTGGAGGCAAGTAACCTCACCATTCATACCATCATGAACGGAATAGCAAGCCGTCAGGATAGCACCTAAGTGAAGAAAGAGGCCGTACAACGATGCATAAGGGAAGCGAATCGCGATGTCATAATCTACACGGATGGTTCAGCGTCAGGAGGCACTACAGAGGAAGGATCAGGAGTCATAATCACGAGAGGTGATCCTGAAAACCCTGAAGTCCTGGAAACTTTAACTTCGAGAGGAACGGCTTTCACCTACTCGTATAAGGAAGAAGTGGAGGCGATGAAAACAGCGGGGAACCGGATCAAAGACCAAGCCAACCCTAACGTAAGCGTCATAGTATGCACTGATAGCCAATCTCTAGGCGTCGCTGTGGAAAATCATAATTGTGAAATGGATCAAATCAGACACCTTTTTAGCGGGCATGCCGCTTCCGTTGTCATTCAGTGGATTCCGGGTCACTCAAATATACCAGGTAACAACCTCGCGGACACAGTCGCAAAAGAAGGAACCAAAGTGGAGACCCCGAGACTCGCCAATTCGTACAGAATTGCATGGATGCTAACCAAAAACACTTTCAAAATATCCATCGACCAGGATCAAACAGACATGCAAGTACTGCTCTACCAACCGCGAAACGTAAGTCACTACCAGAAAGGATCAGATCATTCTCTCCCAGTTAAGAAACGGGAAAGATAAAGCCCTTAGGTCGTTCCAACATATCATGGATATGCTTATCCCAGCGACATGCCCTGATTGTGACTCCGGCGAAGAACAAATAATGGAGCACTTGCTTCTCAGATGCCCAAGATAATCAGCGGCAAAATGTGAAATTTTTTTACGAAAAGGAGGAGGGTGGACTTGGGCTTCTGACGAAGTACACTTCCAAGTCGATCACCCTGGCAGGGAGGACGCTCCTTGGGGACGAATGAATCCCTCATCCTGCCGGTACACACACACACACACACACACACACACACACACACACCATCAACAACAACAACAGCAGCAACAACAGCAACAACAATAACAGCAACAGCAACAACAACAACCATCTTGCAAACCATTTGGAATTTCTTAATTCACAAAAACAATACCCTTGACCTCTGCTTGCTTGTGTGACCTTGGCCTTTGACCTCAGTCTCAGTTATTTATTTCATCATTATCTTTCTGTTTATCCTCACAGTCATGCTACAATGATTATTATTACTGCAAAAGGAGAGGAAATCACAATTGTTTCAGCACCTTCAAAGAATGTAACAGAAAAGCCAGCATATATAAACTTGTAAGTACATAAGATTAGAATTTACAGAGTTTTTAATTTTCTCAATTCATTTTTCAATATCGCTCAACATTTCAGTGTAAATGGAATTTTAAACATTTCATTCAGTACCGAATTTCATAAGACAAAACAATAAGTTATACCCATAAAAGATTTTTTCACAACGGCTACAGCAAGATTAGACCTGTGCAGTGTAAATCATTGAAAATAGCCCATTCAATGTTATAGGGCTGCTGAAAGAAACGTCTGGCTTATCATTTCAGGGAAAGCTTTTTCATAGTCTTCTTCTCCTTCTTCGACCTTTTCCCACTTCGTTTCCTTCACGTCTCCCGGTCCAAGGAATCTACTTCGAATTTCCCAACTGACTTGATGCCTTCCCGCATGCAGTCCAGCTCGTCCGTACACAATGCCAAATCGTCTTGTTCTCGTTCTTCCTCTTCTTTTTTGTGTTTCTTCAAGCTTTCACGGTGAGGTTCCTGCTGTACTTTTTTCATTTTCCCCCAGCAATTGGGGCTCAGACGGTGCCCTTCAGATGGACTTTGATTTGGCAGTGAGGAATTTCTTGGCCGGATGCCCTTCCTGACGCCAACCAATGGCTTTTTTTTTCTTTGCAAAGTTCCAAATTCTCCTCGACAGCTCGGGGAATCGAACCCGGAATTCTTGGTTACTGTGCAGTTGCACTAATCATTAAGCCACGGCTCCTCAGGTTCTTGCTGTAATCATCCTTCCTAACGTCACCTAATACAATGTATTCACTACTTCAACTAAAATTGACTTTCAGGGGAATATCATTAAGGTGTTTTTTACCTTGATTCTCGTTTTCTGTTGAGTAAATTGCAGTTAGAATATATTTTCTTGTAAATATACTATAATTTTGTAATGAATAACAATTTATAAGATATAGGAGTGTAAAGTGAAAGGGCTGTAAGAAATGTTGCAACTTGCTGGTTATTTTCCCCAACGCAACGATGTGGAGACAAAGTTCAAATTGATTGTTCAGGTGCCAAAGCTGATACAGGCATCGGCCATCATGCGACTTCAAGCCATTCTATCACTGCAGGCATGGATGAGTTCATTACCGTTCAGACTGTTGTTCGAAGCCCAATTGCTTAGAGACTGTAAAAATGTCTTTCTTTGTCTTCCACTGACTCTTCTGTCCACGATCTTTCCTAACAAAGAAAGGCATTCCAGGTTAGGATGTCTCATAATGTGCCCGAGGAATTGCATCTGCCTTTGCGTGTTGTATTAATGAGTGATCTTTTGGTGTTCGTCAGGGCAAGGACTTCCTTGTTTGATTTATATTCTGTCCATGATATACGAAACATTCTTCTCAGAAACCACATTTCAGCTGCTTCTAAATTTGCTTGAGTTTCTTCGCTGATGTTCCAACACTCACAACCATATAACAGTACCGATTAAACGTATGCTTCCAAAACTCTTTTCTTGGTATCCATTGCGATACTTTGATTGTGGAGGGTGGAGGAATTGCATCTGCCTTTGCCTTGTTGTATTGATAAGTGACCTTTTGGTATTGGGCAGGGCAAGGACTTCCTTGTTTGATTTAAGTTCAAATTAAGTATGTCAATTTAAAATAATACTGTAAGAAATACCCAGAAATACACAGAATGTGTGGGCAAAAGGACGAGACAGTGTCGCATATCATCAGCGAATGCAGTACATTAGTTCAGTCAGAATACACCGAGAAAATCCTTGCCACATAACAATAATTTTTTAAACTTCAAGCGTATATTTTTTCCATGTAATCACTTAATACAATTCTATGCCGTGTATACATTACATCATTATCCTAAGAAATACCATTCACTATCAAGACATGGTATCAAGGACCCACAGAGTAACGTAGTCACCAATAATAATAATAATAATAATAATAATAATAAATGCCCTTTGCCATACATAACAACATGGCTTTTTGTGCATATTCATTGTTGTTTTTGTCACCAAGCAGGGCAATAACAAATATCCAGTCTGAATTCAATGCTGCAATATTAGACTTAGTACTTGTACTAGGATATCTTTCCATGTATTGTCAGCTATCAGGCTAGGAGTGGGGAGTGCNGTTCAGGTGCCAAAGCTGATACAGGCATCGGCCATCATGCGACTTCAAGCCATTCTATCACTGCAGGCATGGATGAGTTCATTACCGTTCAGACTGTTGTTCGAAGCCCAATTGCTTAGAGACTGTAAAAATGTCTTTCTTTGTCTTCCACTGACTCTTCTGTCCACGATCTTTCCTAACAAAGAAAGGCATTCCAGGTTAGGATGTCTCATAATGTGCCCGAGGAATTGCATCTGCCTTTGCGTGTTGTATTAATGAGTGATCTTTTGGTGTTCGTCAGGGCAAGGACTTCCTTGTTTGATTTATATTCTGTCCATGATATGCGAAACATTCTTCTCAGAAACCACATTTCAGCTGCTTCTAAATTTGCTTGAGTTTCTTCGCTGATGTTCCAACACTCACAACCATATAACAGTACCGATCAAACGTATGCTTCCAAAACTCTTTTCTTGGTATCCATTGCGATACTTTGATTGTGGAGGGTGGAGGAATTGCATCTGCCTTTGCCGTGTTGTATTGATAAGTGACCTTTTGGTATTGGGCAGGGCAAGGACTTCCTTGTTTGATTTAAGTTCAAATTAAGTATGTCAATTTAAAATAATACTGTAAGAAATACCCAGAAATACACAGAATGTGTGGGCAAAAGGACGAGACAGTGTCGCATATCATCAGCGAATGCAGTACATTAGTTCAGTCAGAATACACCGAGAAAATCCTTGCCACATAACAATAATTTTTTAAACTTCAAGCGTATATTTTTTCCATGTAATCACTTAATACAATTCTATGCCGTGTATACATTACATCATTATCCTAAGAAAAACCATTCACTATCAAGACATGGTATCAAGGACCCACAGAGTAACATAGTCACCAATAATAATAATAATAATAATAATAATAATAAATGCCCTTTGCCATACATAACAACATGGCTTTTTGTGCATATTCATTGTTGTTTTTGTCACCAAACAGGGCAATAACAAATATCCAGTCTGTATTCAATGCTGCAATACCAGACTTAGTGCTAGTACTAAGACATCTCTCCATGTATTGTCAGCTATCAGGCTAGGAGTGGGGAGTGCTGTGGTCATGAGTTGTTGTCAAAGAACAACAACCGCTTGAGTAATGTACCTTTCCTCACTGGTTGTGGGGTGGCACTTGCAAGGTTGAAGTGATGTTTCCATTTTTATTTGGTTATTTTATCTCACTCTTGTGGCTACAGTACATGTGCCTGCATTCAACTTTCCTGGCTTGTTGTTGGGCGCTGAATGCGGGTTTTTCACCCATTCATCACTACATGGTGTGTAACCACTCGATAATAATAATAATAATAATAATAATAATGATAATAATGTAATCACTTAATACAATTATATGCCGTGTATACATTACATCATTATCCTAAGAAATACCACTCACTATCAAGGCATGGTATCAAGGACCCACAGAGTAACGTAGTCACCAATAATAATAATAATAATAATAATAATAATAATAATAATACTTTAAAGTTAAATGGATGAAGGAAGCGGGGATGAGAATGCTACTGTGGTTATTAAGTGCTTCTTGGAGGAAAAGGATAAAGGAATCAGACAAGAAACGAACCTGGGTAAGCAAATTTCCCTTAGAGGGATGGGAATTCAGTCAAGGCTGAGTTGGCTTTCAAGAGAAGAGCAAATGAAAACACAGGAAAGAGATTTGGCGAAACGGTCATATTAAAAAAAAGAGAGAGAAGATAATAAACTCTACAGATAGTATGACAGAAAAAATTGCAGTGCAAAGATGATAAAGAGGAGAATACAGAGAGGGAGAAATGACAGAGGAAAGGGAAAAAAGAGGAAGAAAAAGCTGAAGGAGAACGTTAAGTAGTAGGAGGAAAAGAACAAAGACCTCTACCAGATAATAAGCTGGATAAAACATTAATTAGTATAAGTTTATCAAAATCAATAATATTTTGTTTGTCTACTTTGTACGGAAGCCATTTTATCTGTTATCACAGTACTGATGTAATGCAATAATGCACTGTTGTATTTGTATCTTTTCAGTGTTCCTCAAGACGCAGGTATTGTGAAAAATGTAAAGGAAAACTATGTGCACAGAAGTACGAGCAATGTTTAAAAGACTATAAATCGTCATCTAGCTCACCTTACACTTTTTGCTTTGGAAAGTAGAAGGGATCCATTTTCAAAACCCTTGGTACGTGTAAATAAATTAGTAGAATAGATAAAAAAGCAGTTAAAATTTTCACCTTGTTTTTGGCGCACCATTAGATGTGGTGAGCGGATCATGGCAGCTAACGTCCGTCAGAATACGGCACCTTGAAAGAAAGAGAGAGACAGAGAGGGACAGAGAGAGACAGAGAGAGACACAGAGAGACAGAGACAGAGAGAGAGAGACAGAGAGAGAGAGAGAGAAAGAGAGAGAGGAGGGGTGGGGAAGAGAGAGATAATGAGAGAGAGATAATGAGAGAGAGAGACACAGAGAGACACAGAGAGAGAGAGAAAGAAAGAGAGAGAGAGAGAAGAGAGAGAGAGGGAAGAGAGAGAGAGAAAAAGAGAGGCGGGACGGAGAGAGAGAGGGGGGGGAGAGAGAGAAAGAGAGAGAAAGAAAGAGAGAGAGATAAGGAGAGCGAGAGATAGAGAGACAGAGAGAGACAGAGAGAGAGAGAGATAAGGAGAGAGAGATAGAGAGAGAGAGAGAGAGAGAGAGAGAGAGAGAGAGAGAGAGAGAGAGAGAGGGAGAGAGATTAGCTGTGATGCTATAGGAGAATCACAATTAGCAATATGGCGAACACCCGTGCATCATTTGTTTTAGATGAACTCGATTAATGGTATAGTTTTAGCTGTTTATGCCAGGCACGTGTTGTTTTATTCTATTAATCCATCTTAAGGATATAAGGTCTAAGTACCTGACATCTTGGCATAACATCGATACATAAACTCCTAAACAACCATTCTTAAATTTATGGCAGGCAAAACATTCTTGTAGAAAAAAGATTAATTTTTTGCGAGGTGATAATTGCTTTGGGTGCAGTAGTGCAATACTTTACTAAACTTAAATCCCTCTGTACCAGGAGCCACACAAAGCTTGAACATCTTTCCTTTACTGTTGTCAATCTGCGTGGTCCCGGGATGCAGACTTCCAGATCCTCCAGCCAGCATCGTTCTGCTCCACTTCCATCAATCGTCGCCATGTTGTTTTTGGGCAGTTTCTTTTCCTCATTGCTTCAGGAGTTCACCAGAGGACAACAGCACAGCCATCCTGTTGATCCTTCCTCAGCACATGCGCAATCCAGTTCCATCCATTTCTTCTCACCTCCTCATTAATCCTCACTGTCCCTGCCACCTCTAGATCTGTCTTGTTCGAGAGGCGCTGCTGCCATAGTAACTTGAAGATACTTCAAGGACACCTGTTTTGGAAGATTTTTATTTTTTCAGTCAGTTTCCAGTTCTCGTATCCATAGAGCAATACTGAACCTACAAGCCTCTCTTGGAAAGGAGACTTCATTCTGCTGATGTTGTCGGCTTGCCAGATGTTTTATAGCCGCTGACCTGAACTGAGCGCTGATCAAGGCTATTCTCCTTCTAGCATCTGTTGTTCCTTCACCATACTTCGTCACATTAGCTCCTAGATATTGGCTTCTAGACATTGGCTCCTAGCTCGTTTCCTCGCATGCCCAACCTATTCTTTTGGCTTTCAGCAATTTGCACTTCTTCAGTTCAGTTTCAGTCCAACTTGAGAAGCATTTTCTTCAAGACTTGATGTCTTCTCTTGTAGATGGTACATGACAGATGAAAGAAGGGCAACCTTATCTGCAAAATCATGGTCTTCCAGCACTGTTGCAAAGTCCCATTTGATTCCAGTTCTTCCACCATCTGTTGTTTTCCGCTTTAGTCGATCACGAGGAAAAAGAGAAATCCAGACACGCAGCAGCCCTGTTTTACCCTGATCATCACTGGAAACCACACTCCGTTGTTTCACCTTTACCAATGGCTGAGAACTGAAAATTCTTATTAAGGGTCTTGACCATCTCGACCAGTTTCGTGGAGATTCCTTATCGATGCATGATGATCTAAAGGCTCTCTCTGTAAATGGAATCAAAGACTTTCTCGAAGTCGACAAAGTGGATATACAAAGGAGCATTGCATTTGTTGACTTGCTTTCAAGATATTTCAAAGGATAAAAATCAGGTCCACAGTTCTTCTGCCTATCTGAAACCCGGCTTGTTCTGTCCTGAGTAATGAATCCACACCAGACTGTATCTTGATCTCCTCTCCAATTTCCATATTCCTATAAGTTGCCTTTCGATGGGATTTTGCATATAAGTCCTTTTGTTTTTGTGCTTTGGGGTTTTTTTTGGGGGGGGGGTTTGGTTTTATTTTTTTATTTTTTGGTTTTTGGTTTTTTTTCTCTCTCAGATTTATAGACTTTATTTCTTTATTTTTCATTTTTTGAATAGGTCTCGTAGGGAGAACAGTATTTCAAATTTACTGATTACGTATTACCTGTATAAAAATTATGAAATAATCAAATCATAATATTTTTTCCTGTTTGGATGAAAATTTGAAATGACTTTTGAATGAAGTCTTATTTTTATAAATTAGTTTTAAAATATTTTTGAAATATGACATTTTGGTTTGGTTTTGTTTTAATTTGTAGGTAGCTGTATAAAAAGGAAGGGATATCATTCTCGTACATCTCTAGACACACTTTTGAAGCACCAGAATGAGCGTTTACTACAGTGCTATTTTCAAATTGTCAAATTTCTATTTAAAAAATCAGAAGTATTGTGTTTATGTTAATTTGTAACTTACGATAGCTAGTTTTTTCTTGAGTGCAAATTAGACAAATAGGTTGTAACAAGAACCACACGCTAGTAATTGTATGGTAATAGAAAAAGTAATAGAGAAATCGGTAAGTGTCATAAAGGTAGATGATACCTCTGTTTTACTAATTGTGGTGATGCAAGACAATTTTTTGGTCTGTCTGTCTAGGTGCCATATCCTTCTAGGACTTGAGCGATCATGATCTTCTACTTCTTTCGGTCTGTTGCATTTCTAAGCAGAGTTATGGTAGTCTTTCCTGTTACCTCGCTTAGCCTTGTCACGTATGTCATTCGCTGTCTCCCCCTACTCCTCTTGCCTTCTATTTTCCCTGTCAATACTTGGTTTTCGAGTCCACCCTTCATTTGCACATGTCCTAAGAACCGAAGCTGTTGTTGTCGGATAGTCTTCATCAGTGATTGCTTTGGGTCTGCTTCTTGTAGTAAATTGCTGTTGCTTTTCTTTTCTGTCCATGACATACCTAGCATGCGTCTGTAGAACCACATCTCAGTTGCTTCGAGCCTTTTCTCCATCGATTTTGAAATGGTCCAGCACTCGCTTCCATACGATAGTGCTGGTATCACATAGAAAGCCAACAGTCTTTTTTTGGTATTCAGGGACAGTGTCTTGTTCCTCAAAAGCTTGCCCATCCGTTCAAAACCTACTTTTTCCATCCCTATCCTCTTTTGGATTTCTTGGTTACATTTCCCATCTTCAGTAATTAAGCTGCCCAAATATTTGAAGCTTGGCACCTGTTTTATTTCTTCTTGTCCAATTTTGATGGCTTTTTTGTAAAATTCAATAAAACGACACTGAGAAAGGAAATCACACGATTTCTACAAGACACAAAGTAATTCTGCCAAAATTTATGCTAAGTAAAATTATTTCAACTATCTTATTATTTTCTATGAACTGTGATGAGGTTTTTATACGCCAAACTAAACGTAGCAATATCATCAAAATATCCAGCATTGAAAATTACTGTCATCTCCAAAAAGGCTCAGCATAAAAAGTCTAGCTTTACTGTATTATATTCAAAATTGATACCTGTCCTTTATCTGTCCCTATTTCGTCGTTCAGTGCTTCGTCATTGCTGAAGACTGTCATTTTTGTTTCTGTCACAAGCATCTTTCTTAGATTAATTTACACCCTTCCACAATTACAATGTGTATTTTAAAAAATCTTAATGTCACTCTCTTTGTCAGAGGCCTCGTCTATGATATGAAAACTATTCGTTATTAATTTTTTGTAATAAACACCGCTGTGGGCGGTTTTCTCAAAGGAAATACGGTAATCATTGTACTGGGGGAGCCATGGCTTAATGGTTAGTGCAGTTGCACAGTAACCAAGACGTTCCGGGTTCGATTCCCCGAGCTGACGAGGAAAATTCGAAATTTTACAAAAGAAAAAGCCATTGGTTGGCGTCAGGAAGGGCATCCGGCTAAGAAATTCTTCACAGCCAAATCAAGTCCCTCTGAAGGGCACCGTCTGAGCCCCATTTGCTGGAGGAAAGTGACGTTAAAAACAAAAAAACCCCACAAAAACCCCCCACGGTAATCATTGTACTAGACATTTACTCTACGCCCATCGTGAAGAAAAAAGGGGCCCAAGATTACGGAGGATTTTCATTAGTTGAAGGGTAAGGAAAAAAGTCCCAACGAGATAAAGATACAAAGGTGGATAGAGAGTGAATGTCAACAAACAAAGCGAGCCGTAATCCAATAAAGGAAAGGCCGTGGATTCTCCTTCATTAGAAAAACATCATCCCTGATGATACATAAATTTACCATTTCCAAACATGCTTGAATTGACACAAGTATACCAGTGTTACTTCCTATATCTTGCAGCTGTCATATTACCACATTATTACCACAAACTAGGATGCTTTACTCGGTTATGGCGCTGTTACACTAACGGCATAAAAAGATCGTTCAACAAGGCACACGTGTAACAAATTATAATTAGCTAACAGCAGCAATGTCCTCATTTTTCATATAATTTTTCTTTTTCCTGTTAGGTGCTCGAAATAGCGCTTCTGAATTAATTTTCACTCTCGTGCCCTCTTCTGAAGGGTAAGTGCGTTCATTATGGTCACATGATGTTAATCCCAACCAATAAAATAAGTGCATGAGAAGCATGAATAATACAAAATGGCATTATCTTTCGGCAATGCGTGTTAATATTATTCACGCAACATATAAAACAGCGCCTTGGCGTTAGTTTTTACTTACCTAACATTTTCAAAACGTCATCTTGTTGATCAATGACCGTATAGCTTTTTAATGTCTAAAATGTTACGGCGTATCAATTCCGAGTAATAAAGCAGATAAGTAGTAATAAATAAAAAAAATTAAAAGTACCGTTGTTGAATAGTTCAAACGCAAAGAAAAATAACATTTACTTCGTTCGGAGAAAATCACTTTTCACTAAACTTTTCTCATTTATAAACACAACAGCACTACGGAATGATATAGAGGCTTTATGACGCCATGCAATTTTTCAAGCTACGTTTCGCGAGGCACCTCCCTTATCGTCAAATACTGAAGTGACAATGTATAGCTTTTTTACACTTCGACAGTACGAACCCGAAAGGGATCGAACTGTTTTGCGAAGTGGCGCAATACCTATCTTGTGTCTGTTTCTTTCTTTCGTGCTGAAAGAGTCTGATTACATTTTTAACTTGATTGTTGTGTTTTGGGAAATACGTTGTGCCTTTTATTTTCTGTTATTGTTGTTGTATTGATTTTTTTGACTAGCACCTCATTTTCCCAATCAAATTCGTAACCTTGTGCGTAGCAGTAATTATAAATTGCTGATGACGATGCTAATGCATTGCAATATATTCCGTTACTCATTACGTCATGGAATTAACATTATGCGGCGAGCAACTGCTCTAGTTCGAACTTTTCACTGAATTGCTGATGACGATGCTAATGCATTGCAATATATTCCGTTACTCATTACGTCATGGAATTAACATTATGCGCCGAGCAACTGCTCTAGTTCGAACTTTTCACTGAATTGCTGATGACGATGCTAATGCATTGCAATATATTCCGTTACTCATTACGTCATGGAATTAACATTATGCGCCGAGCAACTGCTCTAGTTCGAACTTTTCACTGAATTGCTGATGACGATGCTAATGCATTGCAATATATTCCGTTACTCATTACGTCATGGAATTAACATTATGCGCCGAGCAACTGCTCTAGTTCGAACTTTTCACTGAATTGCTGATGACGATGCTAATGCATTGCAATATATTCCGTTACTCATTACGTCATGGAATTAACATTATGCGCCGAGCAACTGCTCTAGTTCGAACTTTTCACTGAATTGCTGATGACGATGCTAATGCATTGCAATATATTCCGTTACTCATTACGTCATGGAATTAACATTATGCGCCGAGCAACTGCTCTAGTTCGAACTTTTCACTGAATTGCTGATGACGATGCTAATGCATTGCAATATATTCCGTTACTCATTACGTCATGGAATTAACATTATGCGCCGAGCAACTGCTCTAGTTCGAACTTTTCACTGAATTGCTGATGACGATGCTAATGCATTGCAATATATTCCGTTACTCATTACGTCATGGAATTAACATTATGCGCCGAGCAACTGCTCTAGTTCGAACTTTTCACTGAATTGCTGATGACGATGCTAATGCATTGCAATATATTCCGTTACTCATTACGTCATGGAATTAACATTATGCGCCGAGCAACTGCTCTAGTTCGAACTTTTCACTGAATTGCTGATGACGATGCTAATGCATTGCAATATATTCCGTTACTCATTACGTCATGGAATTAACATTATGCGCCGAGCAACTGCTCTAGTTCGAACTTTTCACTGAATTGCTGATGACGATGCTAATGCATTGCAATATATTCCGTTACTCATTACGTCATGGAATTAACATTATGCGCCGAGCAACTGCTCTAGTTCGAACTTTTCACTGAATTGCTGATGACGATGCTAATGCATTGCAATATATTCCGTTACTCATTACGTCATGGAATTAACATTATGCGCCGAGCAACTGCTCTAGTTCGAACTTTTCACTGAATTGCTGATGACGATGCTAATGCATTGCAATATATTCCGTTACTCATTACGTCATGGAATTAACATTATGCGCCGAGCAACTGCTCTAGTTCGAACTTTTCACTGAATTGCTGATGACGATGCTAATGCATTGCAATATATTCCGTTACTCATTACGTCATGGAATTAACATTATGCGCCGAGCAACTGCTCTAGTTCGAACTTTTCACTGAATTGCTGATGACGATGCTAATGCATTGCAATATATTCCGTTACTCATTACGTCATGGAATTAACATTATGCGCCGAGCAACTGCTCTAGTTCGAACTTTTCACTGAATTGCTGATGACGATGCTAATGCATTGCAATATATTCCGTTACTCATTACGTCATGGAATTAACATTATGCGCCGAGCAACTGCTCTAGTTCGAACTTTTCACTGAATTGCTGATGACGATGCTAATGCATTGCAATATATTCCGTTACTCATTACGTCATGGAATTAACATTATGCGCCGAGCAACTGCTCTAGTTCGAACTTTTCACTGAATTGCTGATGACGATGCTAATGCATTGCAATATATTCCGTTACTCATTACGTCATGGAATTAACATTATGCGCCGAGCAACTGCTCTAGTTCGAACTTTTCACTGAATTGCTGATGACGATGCTAATGCATTGCAATATATTCCGTTACTCATTACGTCATGGAATTAACATTATGCGCCGAGCAACTGCTCTAGTTCGAACTTTTCACTGAATTGCTGATGACGATGCTAATGCATTGCAATATATTCCGTTACTCATTACGTCATGGAATTAACATTATGCGCCGAGCAACTGCTCTAGTTCGAACTTTTCACTGAATTGCTGATGACGATGCTAATGCATTGCAATATATTCCGTTACTCATTACGTCATGGAATTAACATTATGCGCCGAGCAACTGCTCTAGTTCGAACTTTTCACTGTATTCAGGGTTTAAGAATAGAGACCAGAAATCAATGAAACTTGAACTATATATATTCCAAGACAAAGAAGCTTTTACAAACAACTATTATTAAACATTTATATATTATAAATATATCGAAAGAGAAAAGAACAGTAAGTAAGCCTCTTAGTCTATGTCCACCTAAATGGATTAAAAATAGAATTATATCAAATACATTTAACTTAGGTTAAGAAAGAAAAGATATGATCTAGTATTACACCAGGAGAGGAAGGAGTCTGTAGAGCATCACTGTTGAGGTTCAATTCTTTTTCAATTTCCATTCTGTATAAAATACGCTTATGACTTTTAATGTCACTTCTTGCTTACAACTCTTGATACGATAAAGCTCCTATTACTTATGGCTTTCTCTGAGTCCACAAAGTCAAGAATTTTCAAAGCTTTTAGAATATTAATTAGGATTTTAAAAATACTAAAAAAAATACATATTTACAAGTAAACCTATTTAAAAGGAAGTGAAAATCAAGTCAATTTTCTAAAAAACTACATGCACTTCATAACGTCATCCGAATACCTTTGATTAGATGCTACAAGAAGGCATCGTTACTTGTGAATAGCATTAAGCGCATTAGCGCGGCAAGAAAATCAAAACATTTCACACTGGATAAAATATATTTTCAAGACTTCTGACGTCTAAAGGGCCTAGGACTACACAAGCCAAGGTCCATAGAACATTCGAGACTAGATTCTACTGTCTTATAACGATATGATGCTTACCTATGACGTATCAAACGAATGCGACGCTGAAATACGTGGCAAGAGCTGTAGTGTGGCGGGAATGACAGCTACGCCACAGCCTCGCGATCGTAATATTGCTTTTAAAAAAACGGGATAGCATCGTTTGAACCGAGTTAGCCTTGAACTCTTAAGGTTGACCTCAAAATCATGCAAGAAAACGAGCTTTCAAGGTAAGAATTTATTCGGAACGAAAAGATGTTATCCACCATTTCTATGATTGTTTATTTTTATTGTTTTGATTACAGTTTTCACCGGCTTTCATACTCTCAGGAGCGTAGTGACGTACACTGTCATTTCTTCCACACTACATACGTCACTAATCAATTCAACAGAAAGGATGTATCCCTAGGCTGCCATTGGTCGAATAAATATTGTGACGTATACTGTCATTTCTTCCACACTACATACGTCACTAATCAATTCAACAGAAAGGATGTATCCCTAGGCTCCCATTGGTCGAATAAATATTGTGACGTATACTGTCATTTCTGCCACACTACATACGTCACTAATCAATTCAACAGAAAGGATGTATCCCTAGGCT